>CM059219.1:12788255-13090755 GCA_030347435.1 Clarias fuscus
CTCTCTGCAGGTATTTTGGCCCACTCCTCATGAGCAAGCTGCTCCAGTTGTTTCCGGTTTGAAGGGTGCCTTTTCCAGACAGCATGTTTCAGCTCCTTCCAAAGATGCTCAATAGGATTGAGGTCAGGGCTCATAGAAGGCCACTTTAGAATAGTCCAATGTTTTCCTCTTAGCCATTCTTGGGTGTTTTTAGCTGTGTGTTTTGGGTCATTGTCCTGTTGCAAGACCCATGACCTGCGACTGAGACCCAGCTTTCTGACACTGGCCAGCACATTTCTCTCTAGAATCCCTTGATAGTCTTGAGATTTCATTGTACCCTGCACATATTCAAGACCCCCTGTGCCAGATGCAGCAAAGCAGCCCCAGAACATAACAGAGCCTCCTCCATGTTTCACAGTAGGGACAGTGTTCTTTTCTTGATATGCTAAAGTATAATTAGCAAAATTTGCCTTGGCAAAAAGTTCCATTTTTGTCTCATCTGTCCATAGGACATTCTCCCAGAAGCTTTGTGGCTTGTCAACATGTAGTTTGGCATATTCCAGTCTGGCTTTTTTATGATTTGTTTTCAACAATGGTGTCCTCCTTGGTCGTCTCCCATGTAGTCCACTTTGGCTCAAACAACGACGGATGGTGCGATCCGACACTGATGTTCCTTGAGCATGAAGTTCACCTTGGATCTCTTTAGAAGTTTTTCTGGGCTCTTTTGTTACCATTCGGATAATCCGTCTCTTTGATTTGTCATCAATTTTCCTCTTGTGGCCACGTCCAGGGAGGTTGGCTACAGTCCCATGGATCTTAAATTTCTGAATAATATGTGCAACTGTAGTCACAGGAACATCTAGCTGCTTGGAAATGGTCTTATAGCCTTTACCTTTAACATGCTTGTCTATAATTTTCTTTCGAATCTCCTGAGACAACTCTTTCCTTCGCTTCCTCTGGTCCATGTTGAGTGTGGTACATACCATGTCACCAAACCACACAGTGACTACCTGGAGCCCTATATATAGGCCCACTGACTGATTACAAGATTGTAGACACCTGTGATGCTAATTAGTGGACAAACCTTTAATTAACATGTCCCTTTTGTCACATTATTTACTCACAAATGTATTTCTGGAAGAATGGTCAAATATTCCCATAAACACACTTCGAAACCTTGTGGGAAGCCTTCCCAGAAGAGTTGAAGCTGTTATAGCGGCAAAAGGTGGGCCAACATCATGTTAAAACTTATGGATTAAGAATTGGTTGTTACTCAAGTTTATATGCGTGTGAATGAAGCGAGCGAATGTTCTCTGTTATTGTTTGTACAGATGAAGTTGCTTCCATGTTCTTTTAGACATTAGAGGCTTTCTCCTGGCAATACTTCCAAACAAACCATATTTGTTTAGTCTTCTAATTGTGCTGTCATATACTTTAACCTTTTAACATGCTCAGTGAGGCATGTTGGGGCTGAGATGTAGCATTTGTTTTTTTTTTTTTTTGGATTTCTCTGAGCCTTGCACACCCTGGCATTGGGGTAGTGTCCTGGGACATCCACTCCTGGGAAGACTGGCAACTGTCTTTCTCACTAAACTCCAAATTGTTTGGTTTCATAATCTGTGAATTCTCCTCCTAGGGAAGCACTTATGAGAAGTCATCAATATCCAGCTCCCCCATCTTCAGTCCCTGTAACTGGTACTCCTCAAACTTGGACTGACCACTGCTCACTCAGAAGGCCTTGGCAGCACATCCATTGCACGTCCTTCCCCAATACACATAATATGCACAGATATACAGTGGAACCTTGTATTGTGAGTAAATTTTAACTTTGTAACTTTGCCAATCCATCGCAGGGAACACATATACATACTCACACCCTTATTCATGCACTACAGGCAATTTGGGAATGGCAATTAACCTAACCTACATGTCTTTGGACTGTGGGAGGAAACCGGAGTACCCGGAGGAAACCCACCAAGCACGGGGAGAACATGCAAACTCCATGCACACAGAGATGGGAATCAAGCCTGGCCGGGAATCTAACCCAGACCCTAGAGGTGCAAGGCGGCAGTGTTAACCACTACACCACCGTGCCACCACTACATTTTATATTTTGTAATCATCAGAGTTTCCATTATTCTTATAAGGGACATTTGCTTTGGTATACAAGTGTTTTAATATAACCAATATAACGAATTATGCTCGTTAAGTTTACACATACCAGTTAGAACAATATCTATATTTTTCTAAACTGTGAAATAATATATTCTGTATGGCATTAATTGTGTAAGAACAACAAAAACAGCTATTTTAAGACACAAAGGTCAGCTGTTCTAGATCATAAGTAGGAGATCTCAATACAACTGTTCACAGGTGATTATAAAGAAGTACTAATTAGGAAAGACCACGGAATCAGAAGGTGTGTCCAAACTATTGAGTGAAGCATGGCATGGCAGCATAATGTTATGTGGGTGCTAAAGAAAGGACCGGTGTCCTTCACAAAATAGATGGTATTATGAGGAAGGTAGATTATGTGGATATGCTGAAGCAACATCTCAATACATCAGCCAGGAAGTTAAAGACATCATTCAGGAAGTGAATGGGTCTTCCAAATGGACAATGACAGACATACTTTCAAAGGTGTGACAAAATGGGTAAAATACAATAAAGTCAAGGTATTGGAGTGGCCCTGACCTCAATCAAATAGAAAATTTGTGGGCAGAATGAGGAGACGTACAATCCAGACTCAGTTGTATCAGTTTTATAAGGAGAAATGGGCTGAAATTCCAGCAACCTATTTTAAAGAAGCTTGAGGATGGCTACCCATAATGTCTGACCCAAGTTAAACAATTTAAAGGCAATATTACCTAATACTATCTAAGTGGATGTAAACTTCTGACCCACTGGGAATGTGATGAAAGAAATAAAGCTGAAATAAATCTTTCTCTCTTCTATTATTCTGACATTTCACATCCTTAAAACAAAGTAGTGATCATAACTGACCGAAGACAGGGAATGTTTACTAGGATTAAATGTCAGGAATTGTGAAAAAATGAGTGTATGATTTTGGCTATGTAATATATTGCTTGAAACCCTGTGTTTAAACTGTGCTCCTGCTACATTGTACTGTAGGTTAATCAGATAATTGTGTGTACAGGTGTACAGTCATTCCTAATAAATTGGACAGTGAGTGACTGGGTAAACAGATGCTGCATTCAGTTCCACAGTGTACTTTAAAGAAGAACTTAATTTAGAGGAATACACCTTTCAGAACACATTGGAACAGCATTAATGCAGACATCACTTCAATATATATTGATTATATATTGAGACCTAAACAGATATTATACATATATATATATATATATATATATATATATATATATATATATATATATATATATATATATATATATATATATGTGTGTGTGTGTGTGTGTGTGTGTGTGTATAACTCCCTGTATACTGTAGTTCACTTCTCAGGGAGCTACTAACTGAATGGAAAGCAGCAAGAGTAAACATGACTAGACATTATGGCAGTGTAAAATGATGTGAAAGTGAGTAAATCTTGATTTTGCACAAGCCCAAGCAGATATGACAGTTTTTTTTTCCCAGCAATCCCAATAGAAATCCACTTCAGACTTTCTGTGGACCTGAAACTGTACTCCAGTTTACTCATCTTCCCACAAACCCTATCTGATCTGGCACAGAGAGCAGAGAAGGGCGTAAAGAGGAAGGTGATACACGAATCAAGCATATGACCAAAAACACCAGTGCTTATGTATTTCACTCATCTATTGAATCATTCTTCCTGCTTACTTTTATTTTTAATATTATTATAACAGCTGGATGTACGGGCGCACCCGGTCAGCTGTTTTCTTTTTCTAAATCCACACAGGAACAAAAAGCCGCTGCTTACTAGGATATTAATCCACACTGGTAAAGTTCGCTTCATCACATTCTAGCCATCATTATGTGCACAGAGCTAAGTATGCTAATCAAATGTAGCACCAACTTTCAACTCATTTATGTAAAAAAAAAAAAAAAAATGGATTTTTAGAGCTGATTGACTTAAAGAGCTTAAACATTGAAAATCATAGCCAGCACCACACCTATGTAATTTTCTGTTTTTTTTTTTTTTTACATAAGCATTCTCCTGATGTTAGAAAGCAACCGTCACATGCTAATCAAGATTAGCATAACAAACATCCTTGCAAATAGATGACTATGACTAATTATTTCCACCCATAATAATTTCAATAATGGTTACAGGTGAGAAATTTGCATATTATTTTACTAATCAACACTGATTAAACTGCAGACAGTTTCATTACACATGAAGGTGAATTTGACTAATTATACACATGCATATTGTACATGATTATGCATAATTCACATAAAAAAATCATGTAAGAAAAATACAATTGGCTGTAAATGAATCTTGAGATGCCCTGTCTTCAATTATATGAATTATTGGAGAAATTGAACCTTGAAATGGAATCAGAAAAAAAAATTAAAATCTTAATTTTGCGGGGGAGGGATCAAGTTCATTATGCGTGAAAAAGATAAAACAGTGATTTAGACTGATACTGCTAGGAGGGAATGAAAAATGTAAATTAAAAAGAAAATGAAACATAATGTTTTATGTGAGGAATAACAGAGCAGCACGAGTTCCAGATGCTGATTAACTCAGATACGAAACGCAATTACATAGTCAGCAGGGACGATCTGTTGTGGCAGAATATCATTAATGTTTTAATATTTAACTGTCTAGGAACAAAATAAATGCAAAAGCAAAAGCTGCAGCCACCATGCTTAACAGCTGCTACAGTGTTTTGGGGGTTGAGTTTCTCACCTTTAGTCCTCCAAACATACCTTTGCTCGAAAACTTTCCTTCAGAAGTTTACATCCATCTTTGTCCATATAGTCTAGTCACGTAGTCAGCTGCGGACTTTAGTCTAGCTTGAAGGTGATTATTGGAGCAGGAGCTTTTTGGGATGGCAGCCTTTCAGTTCATGGTGATGGAAATCACACTTGAGTGTAGAAAGTGACAGTGGACTCTCCAGTCCATGTCAGATCTGCGCCCTGATTGTTCCTTATCATGTAAACGGATTTCCAGTTGCAGTGTCGATCTTCTTTCAGACATTGGTAACGTGGTTACACCTCTCCATAACTTCATAACTTGTACTTATGTAACAAACTGATCTTGGAATCTGCAGTTGTTTAGATGAGACATTCCTGACTCATGTAAATCTACTGTCCGCTTTCCCAATTCTGCACTGAGCTCCTTGGACTTTCCCATTGTACTGTGGGTTTGTCAGTCCAATGAATGTCATCAAATAAAGCGCTTTTTATATTACACAGAAGTAACCAGTGAAGTTACAGTATATAGTCATTTTATGTAGTTGCTGTTTCACTCACACAGTCGTGATGTAATTTTTTTGGAATCTGTCACTACTTAATGAGGAAACAACTGAAAATAGTAATTAACCTTCAGACAGTAGTGATACAAATTAGAAACTAAGACAGGATGAGGCATACATTTAAAATTAAAACCTCTGGCATTAAATCTGTTTGGTAAAGTAAAATAATTCTTTGATCTGATCTTGGACTTACTTCTGATGTAAAGGCAAAAGAATGTTAAAAAAATTTTCTGAATACAAATAAATATATATACTGTTTTGTTTTTAATGAGCAATTTTAATATATTTTATATTCAAGTACCAATTATGGGGACAAAATTATATGTATTAAAAGAATCTACTCATAAACATTCTGAGTTATAGCTCTGTCTTTTGATTCATACTGCAAAGGAAGACGGAAAAATGAAATGAAACATAAACTAGCCACCAACCATAACACCGCATGTTTGGTTCAATTTCTGATTCAGAGTGAATTTGCTTTCTCACTCCATTTGATTCATTTTAGAGTTAGATATAAATATGCTTTTTGTTATTCAGAGTAAAAGGTACAGAGACGGAAAGGGAACTTGTCGCTGTATCGATTCAACTTCCTCTCAAATCAATCCTCTACATCTCTATCTCCCTCTCTTTATTTGTCTCTCCCTCCCTACCTCACTCTCCCTGCCCCTCAAGCTTTGTCTCTCACTCACTTATCATTTCCTCACCCATTCATTTCTCTGTGTTTTTAATAATGAATCCAGCTGTTTGGTTATTTTAGACCAGGTACAGCAGGTATGTTAATGGATTTATCTCTGTTCGTCATGGCTGCTCTTTCAGACCCTGCTCATAAATCACTCTTACACATATAGTGTGTATAAACATAATGGATGTGAGGTCACGACCTCCATCAGAGCCTGCATGTGGCCTGTGTGATAACATGCACTCATCCTGTGCTCTTTTTGTTCGCCCGCACACAATGTCAGTCCTCCTGTTTTTATGTAAATGCGTTATTAATAAATTTAAGTTTACACATAGGTGAAAAAGTTCTGGCCGCTGTTGTTATGTGGATAATGAGACATATTGATAACAGAAGGCTTGGAGTAAATTATTATGTTGTTTCAGTATGTTTCAGTATCTTCTAGGGTGGGTGTGATATCCAACGGCGACCAATTTTGAATTCAGAATAGAACAGAATTTAAAATAATGGCAATTGATAAATAATCTGTACCTATTTTCTTTCTGTATGCAAACATAATCAAACTTAAACATAATCAATCTTAAACATAATCAAACTTAAACATAATCAATCTTAAACATAATCAATCCAAACAAGTGATAACTGATTAATTCACTTGCCTCTATTTTTCTTCCTTCTTGAAGTCAGTTGTTTAAATTATTTACCTCTGACCGTTACAAAAAGACTAAATCTGGAGAGTCTTTCTTAAGATTTTAAATAAACTCACAGAAATCGTCACCATGTCTTCACCATGTCAATCTGTTTATGCAGAGAATCCACCATATAAGTCCCTGTGAATAAGCTGCTACTATAGAAATGACAACATATTTCAATAAGCACATTAATATTAACTGCACCCCTATCAAAGCTTTTTTTTTTTTAATCAAGCAAAACTATTGAAACAGGCTTTAGGAAATGTAGTAAGCTTGTTTAGATTACATTTTATTTTAAGAAAGAGTTTTTTTCCCCTCTGAAAAATAATGCTAATTGTTATGTATCACTATTTTTATAAATTTTTACTATATTTTATTGACAGATTTAGTTATAATAATAATAATAATAATAATAATAATAATAATAATAATAATAATGCTATGTGACTTCTGCTTTATGGAAAGAATTTGGCCTTTTATTTATTTATTTGCTTGTCTAATAGTTTTTTTTTTTTTTTTTTTTTTTTTGGTACTGGTATAAAATCTATACCAGCAGACTTGAATTATGAGCATTGCAGCAGTGGTATTACACATCCTTATATGTTAGTGTGTTCTTTATTGTGTTCTTTAGCCCAAACAAGTCTCTTCTGCTTGTTGCATGTACTTAGCAGTGGTTTCCTAGCAAATATTCTAGCATGAAGGCCTGATTCACACAGTCTCCTCTTAACAGTTGTTCTAGAGATGTGTCTGCTGCTAGAACTCTGTGTGGCATTGACCTGCTCTCTGATCTGAGCTGCTGTTAACCTGCGATTTCTGAGGCTGGTGACTCGGATGAACTTATCCTCCGCAGCAGAGGCGACTCTTGGTCTTCCTTTCCTGGGGCGGTCCGCATGTGAGCCAGTTTCTTCGTAGCGCTTGATGGTTTTTGTGACTGCACTTGGGGACACTTTCAAAGTTTTCCCAATTTTTCGGACTGACTGACCTTCATTTCTTAAAGTAATGATGGCCACTCGTTTTTCTTTACTTAGCTGCTTTTTTCTTAATAGCAGAATACAAATAATAATACAAATTCAAACTCTTTGAATGAGAAGGTGTGTCCAAAGTTTTGGTCTGTACTGTATGTTATTTCAGCTTCCTGTAGTCATACATTACCAAAATTACAAAAGAAGACAGAGACGGCCAAGAAACTGCAGATGACGCTTATAGATAAGACTCAAATTCAGTCTGCTTCCTTGTATCACACCTGCACATTGCATAAATGTGTTTCCCAAATTTTCATCATGTCACTTTGATCGATTGGTCATGAAACCAAACCCTCATTCATGTACAAACTAGAGTGGTGAAAAGGTGATGAAAGATCAACTTTTTTATATTTACCGAGTCACTTCCTTTTGATCACTGCTAATCTCAGTGTTCTCAGTGTTAAATCTTTGTTTATATTACACCTTAAAAATATCCCTAGACTGGCAATGGGAATGCGCAAAAGTAATTTCCCCCAATGAATTGAGGCTTATCTACCACATTGTAAAAATCATTAATGTCCTGCACATTAAAACAAGTCAAAATTAGAAGGAGCTTGAGTTACCGAGTGGCACAACGGGAAAAGTGATGAGATTAGGGAGAATTAAGGGCAGGATGTCATGGAGAGAAAATGAGGCTAATACAGTACTTGCCTCTTTAATAAACATAGTGGCTTTTAAAGAGGAACTGTGTGACAAATTAACTGACATGCTTCTGGGGGAATAGATGACATACAGTACGTGCACTCCCACACCAATCGTATTGCCACTAGGCAAACATGGGTGAATACCTGTGAATTTATGCAGGTGTTTCTTGTGCAGTTTGTGTGTGGGGGTGGGGGGAGGTCATAATATTTACCAGCAACTCGACACAAAATACAGAAAAAGATGATCTCACATCAGTACAGGAACAAATTTCCTTTCATAAATTGCAAATGTACTGTGTATATTCTCTTGTTTGTCTCTAGAAACAATATACAAAAAAAAATAAATTCATAATTCATAATGTGATAAATGAGCCCCATTCTGTCTGTGAATTAAGTGCCTGGTGTAGAAACCACACTGAGCCTAAAACAGAGCCGTGTTGGACACCAAATTCCTGTGTATAAAAGGGACTTCTAAATGATGTAAACATAGAATATTTGGGTTTTTACAAATCATGTATGTCTGTCTTAAACTCAGTACTATAAAATTTAAAGATGATTTTGAGCCTCTGAGGCAGAGCAGTGCTAATTAATGCACACTACACCAGGATTAATATCTTTTGTGGTTTGGGTTTGGATCCGACCTTGCGAAATGTACTCTTTTTACATCAACACAAATTGAAGCAGCCTAAGATCAGAAAGAACGATAACTGAACATCCGACATCGTTCTCATCTCAGCTGTGATTTTATTCAATCACATATGGTTCCAGCTCCATTTCCTTGTGTTTTTATTTTCACAGCAAACACACTCCTCATGACTTTAAACCCTGTGATGTTATTTTAGAGACTTCAAGGAACTCTTACTGTGCTGTAAGAGCCTGAAAAGTTTAAAAGTGGGTTTGATATCTCAGACAATTTTACACTGGAATTCAATTTCAGCTTATTGTTTTTACTAAAGAATTAAAAAAATGGGGAAGAGTTCATAAAAATTGGTAAATTTTGCATTACTGTATTCTGTAAGCTAATTAGCAAGGACTGTGCATTACAGTACATTTAGCTGTTACTTTGAGTTTTATTTTAATATTCAATCCTGTATTAAACTAATGTACATTAGTAGTGTAATCTGGTGTAGCAGGGTGGGACATACTGATCTGATACACAATAACACATAGCTGTAGCTGTGAGTAAAGGAGTAAGAAGTCTAGCAATTTAACCTTAAATTGGTTAAAGTAAGGGTAAGGTGCAGACTTAGCACCAACAGATTTATTTAGATCTTATTTATATCAACAAAATTATAAACCATCGCAAACAGTACACCTTCTGTATATTTGTCAAGTTAAACATTTTTGCATGAACAGTTCGTTCTTTATGATCATACATGCATCTTTTGATGATACATTGTTCCTTAACACAATTAATTAAACCTACACAATATAACTTTCAAGCAACAACTTGCTGAAACCAGCAAAGCACAGTGGTTAAGCAATGTCGCCTCACACCTCGAGGGTTGGGGTTCAAGTCCAGCCTCAGCCTCTGTGTGCATGTTCTCCCTGTGCTTGGTGGGTTTCCCCTGCGTAATCTGGTTTCTTCCCATAGTCCAAAGACATGCAGATTAGGTTAATTAGCGTTCCCAAATTGTCCTTGGTGTGTGTGTGTGTGTGTGTGTGTGTGTGTGTGTGTGTGTGTGTGTGTGTGTGTGTGTGTGTGTGTGTGCCCTGTGATGGATTGGTACCCTGTCCAGGATGTACCCCGCCTCATAGCTTAACTCTGCTGGGAGAGACTCCAGGCCACTGCGACCCTTTGCATAAGCTTTGCATAAGCTGTATAGAAGAAGAATGACTATATAGTATTAAAGTATATATACATATACTGTTTATATATCATTTAAAACAAAACTAATACCTTAATTTGTATTCTTTTATATCATATATTTTCATCTGCCTGTTTTAGATATACAACCAGTATAAGTACTAATAGTGGATAAAATATTTGTCTATCTGCTATGTAAAGTGTGTACGTGTAGGATGAGTTGATGAGGGGAAAAAAGTAAGTGGAAAAACAACCGTGTGAAAAGATTCGTCGAGAGAAAAAGACGAGTGAAACTCTTTAAATTAATGATCGATGAGGCAGCTTTCTTTCACTTTAAAGTTCTTGCTGGCCGCTTTGTAGTGTGCTCGTTTATATCGGTGCCATTATACACGCTCTCCCTGCTGTTGAGGTGAAAAAGATGAGAACAATAGTACTTTCACTCCCTTTTCACTGCACATCGTTTCCCCATCCATCGCTCAGCCTCTTTTTTGGCATCTGAGGGGGTTTTTTTTATTTTATTTTATTGCTCTTGGTTTCCTGGAGTTTCACTTTGCACTTCATGGACTGCAGATTAAGGAGGAAAAAAACTGTGTGCTAGACTGTGAATTTCTATAGTCACTGTTAACCCCCACTCTGTTTGGGGGTCGTGCTTTTTTGTTTGTCGTTTTTTGTTTTTTCATTGAGTAATGTGATACATTGTGACACATGCATGCATCACATTTACTTCAGATGTGTCACGTTCATGATTCGGGTTTCTTTGTCTTATAATGGTCTAAAAAGGTGACAAACGATAACCCAGAACACCGCACTACAGTTACACAATTTTTTCAAAAATGTCTCTCTTTTATCATAATTTTTTTTGACAGCATGTCTATTTATTAGTTTCAAATTAAATGGATTTGTGTTTGACATGTATTTTGTTGATTTCTGATATACAGTATTCGTACAGGACTTTCTTCTCAACAAACCACTTTCGCACAGGTCCCAGTAGCTTAAGAAACTGCTCACGTTTCACGTGGTTTCAGAGCCCAACTGTTCTGTCATCAAACATTGGAGATTCCTGAAGCACAGTGTAAAAACAACAATAACATTCATAAAGGGTTTTACAGCCCCTAGTTGTAGTTTGGAGAAACATTTTACTGTCTAAGCTCAAATTCAACTTGCATAGATCTGCTACACCTGTAGATCTACTTACTACATTGTAGTTGCTGTGAAATTCTCAATATAATCTATTATATGCATATTTAAAAAAAAAAACATTTTCTGTTTAGTAATATATTATTATTATTATTATTATTATTATTATTATTATTATTATATTCAATGCATTGTAAGCATCAAATCATATTTGGCATTTCTCATATAGAAGTCAAATAATCGACTATTAAAACTTTTCTTAATTACAGCTGTAAATGCTGGTGTACATGTAAAATCTTTTCACTAGCTCAAGCTTTAAGGAACTGCATAAAATATATACATTTTTATATATCAGTTTTACTTGTTAAGAATGTTACTTGAAGAATTAAGAGAACCAGGAAGGCAGGATCATTACTATTAAATCCGCTGCTCAGAAACACACTCTGGAACAGCAAAACAGGTGGAAACAGGTACTGTGTGTGAGTAAGAATTACAGCTAAATAAAATATGAGATAGGCGGCACAATGGCACACGATGTGGCGTTGCGCCTCTAGGGTCCTGGTTCGATTCCCGTCTCTGTGTGCATGGAGCTTGCATGTTCTCCCTGTGTTTGGTGGGTTTTCTCTGGGTACTCCGGTTTCCTCCCACAGTCCAAAGACCTGCAGATTAGGCTAATTGACATTCCCAAATTTACTGTAGTGTGTAAATGAATGAATGTGTGAGAGTGTGTGTGTGTGTGTGTGTGTGTGTGTGTGTGTGTGTGTGTGTGTGTGTGTGTGTGTGTGTGTGTGTGTGTGTGCGTGCCCTGCAATGGATTGGCACCTGTCCTTGTGTCCTGGGATAGGTTCCAGGTCCCCTGCGACTCTGAATACAGGATAAAGCAGTATAGATGATGAGTGAGTGAATTAGTAAAATGTGAGATCATTAAAAAGTCTGGATGGTATAAGGTTGTGGATTAATGGCAGCTCCTGGATTGGCACTTGTACATACCCCTGTGGTAGTGCATTACTTGAGTTGTGTTTCTGTGAGATCCATAGAAAGAAAGAAAGAAAAATCCATAATCGTAACTGGAAAAAATAAAACAAGTATGAATTGCTTGGTGAACTGATTTAGGTGGTTGATTTATTATCAAGGTTGTTTTTTGTTAGTTTGTTTGTTTGTTGTTGTTTTATTCACAATTCTTTGAAATACCTGTTCATTATGTAATGTCAGTATAGCCTCACTGTGGACATCATCATGATCATCACGAGAGTCTTATCCAACTGCACGCACAGTTGGGAAATTTTTCACCCAAAGCGTTTGGATGGGCGGAAATGTTGGCACTGATTAATCCTTTTCTTATTCAGTTATTTATAAAAGTGTGGGTTTGTGTGTGAGTGGGTGTGTGCAGGCCAGTTGTGCCAAACACATACACACAACACAACACATTAACACTGAGGACATGGTCCAGAGTGGTAATAACTTTTTAAAAGTTTATATTACTGCACTCATTCTAAAATTTATGGAAGTAATCTCTGGTTTCAGTGTTTTGTAAAAGTCAGAGGTAAACCTTCAAGTTTTCTTTATTTTTAAATCATATTTGTTACTTTCACTCTGATGTGTAAATGTTTTTGTTTTGTTTTAGTTTTTTTGCAAATTGAAAGTCATGCTAATCAATTTATATTATTATTATTGTTATTATTGTTATTATTATTATGAACAACATTGATTTAACTAATTTTTCATGGATGACTGCTCTTTATTTATTCATTTAAATATGTATGTATTTTGCACCACTCACATTTATTTTGGTTACGTTTACGCACAACAGTGTTGGACAACAAGCCCATATTTTAATTCCTGTTCTCCAGCTTTGTATCAGGATTGTAGAGATTGGTGCAGTTTCCAGAGTGAGAGTGGAAAATCAGTGCCCTTTAATAAAAAGGAGACCACACGTGAGCTCTGTAGGTATTAAACCTTCCCTCTTAAAACTTTATGGAGCTATTTTTTGCTGAAGCTTTTTCGTGCCCAGTCTAATTTGGCCTCCAAAAATAGAGCGAGAGCAGTTTATTCACACGGGGCTCCCCTTCATAAAATGCTAGAGGATATAGGAAAGGTTTTCCCCCAAATCAGGAAGTTGACTGCTTTAATCTTAGCCTCTGGTTTCTATCACTGTACTGTAGACATGAGTCTTACTGATCACATACTGTATATATACAGAGTCACAGACATGACATTACACAGAGACATTTCAAAATGTGACAATTTTGCACAGCGTTCGACATGAATTCCTAATAAAGAGCTATAATGAGCTTCTGACCTTTTAACAAACCTCTTAACAAGCTATCATTAGCAGCATGTCTTTGTTTTGCCACGCGTTTATTTTTTAGATGGTCAAGGTCACTTCCTGTCCTGTAACTTAACATGTCACACTTACGGAAAGTTTCTTATCTGCTGATGGCTGGTGTAAAATGTGCAGCCTGGTCATGCCCCCATTTCAGGAAGTAACAAACAGCTTGGGTAATATACAGTAAAGTAGTTATTGGGCAGAGGTGGAAAGAGTACAAAAATTGTGTACTCAAGTAAAAGTACTGTTACTTCAGTGAAATTTTACCGTACAAGTAAAGTTACCATTATAAAAATCTACTCAAGTAAAAGTAAAAAGTAGCTCATAAAAAAATTACTCAGAGTAAACGTTACTGAGTAACTTTTTCTTTTTTTTTTTACAGCGTGGTGGGATGAGGCATTCTAGCGTAGTTCAAAAAAGATGAGCAGATATAAATCTCAAACTAGTTGTTTTTAACTGAAGGAAAACCTTTGCATAATAAAGCTGTTGTCTTTCTTGTGCTTGAAAATCAGTGGTCACTTAAATATGGCGTTACGTCCCAGTCTAGGGTTTACGCCGTACAACAAAAGAATGGTTCAGGGTTCTATTTTAAACTGTATGGAAATGGTGGTATATGGCAGAAAGAACTAGATCCAGTCATTAACTGATGAAATAATGAGGTTTGTATTGCTTTACAAAAAAATACACACACACACACACACACACACACACACACACACACACACACACAACAGGAGGAGGAGGATCAGATTCAGGGTGAACCCAAGCCAAAATAATAAACTAAATAGTATTTATATTTAGTAGTTAGATTACCTGCAAAAAAAAACCACAAACAAAAAAAAAAGAACACAAAAAACAAAAATACAGGTACCTTCCCTGACTCCCTAAACCAAAAACAGTGAATAAATTCCCTCTTCCCAAAATAAATGGCAGCCACGCCCTTACTACTGGTGAGTGCACAAACATACAGTGAAATTATCTACAAATATATACAATGACCAACAAAAGCAATAATCAAAGTCAATGGGAGGCAAAAAAAAAGTCACAACCAAATATCAAAACGCCAAAATCACAATCTCTTTCCTCTTTCCCGCGTCTCTCTCCGGTTTATATATGGTGGCGCTGGTTGATGACGTCACTCTCAGGGCGGAAGCAACCGTGTGGAAGGTCAGGTAGATGCCGATGTGGGGACAGTCAGAAAACCTGGGGGCCTCCGAGTGGCGCAGTGGTTAAAGCGCTCGCCCTATCATCCGGAGATCGCTAGTTCGAATCCCGGGTGGTGCTGTAACCTCTCGCAGCCGGAGGTCTAGAGAGAGCTAATTGGCCGAGCTCTCTCAGAGGGGAGGGATGAGAGGTACTTAGTGCTCCCACATTAATCACGGCTCTACAGCCAGTCAGGGGCGTCTGTGAGCTCGCGCAACGGAGGGAGCGGATAGCGCTGTCCTCCGAGTGTGTTACGCCGCCCCCAACGGTGCGCGAGCGAGCAGTTCGAAAAGATGCGGTCGGCTGGCGTCACGTGGTTCGGAGGAAACACGTGATAGTCTTCGGCCCTCCCGGCTGAATGGTAGTAGTAGCCTTAATGTGGGAGCCCCCTAGTGTCGAGCCCCCTAGTGTCGGGGAGGAATTGGACACGACTAAGATTAGGGAGAAAATCGGGGAAAAATCCAAAAAAAAAAAAAGAAAACCTGGAGTGGACGAGCGGCGCGCGAACAGGACATGATTACAACAGGACATGACATGATACACACGTACACATACGCGAACAGGACATGATACACACACGCGAGCACAACGAAGCATTTATACAAAGCATAATATTTTTTGCATTTTCATTCATTTGTTTGAATGTAGCGAATTACAATACTTCAAACAAAACATATTTAAGTAAAAGTAAAATTACAGATTTTAAAAACTACTTTAAAAAGTAGAAGTACACAAAAGAACTATTCAATTACAGTAACGCGAGTAAATTTAATTTGTTACTTTCCACCTCTGTTATTGGGTAAGTCTTAGAAGAACGACGTAAACATTTAGACGCACTAAACATCGCACAATTCTCCCGAATTCTGACTGAGCTTGAGCAGGACTCCTTAACGTCACTGACATGTCTGAAGAAGAGAGCTGCAAATTTGGGATTGTAACGGAAGGATTTAATGGGTGAACCACTGCTTTGTTGAACAAATGGAGTGAATCTTCTTAAATACTAAACAATTCCTGTTTTAGGCACTGATTCACTAACTAACTAATTACACTAACTAATTTTTGGCACCACTGACTGAATGACCGATGAGCAAACCTCATCATGACCACTGAATCAGTGTATTCCCCGAGTCAGATCCTGCTCACTGGAAGAAAAAGGAATGAGTCTTCATTGTGACTGAAAGGTTAATTTAATCAGTGTCTGCTACAGTATATTGAATATTGAATACTGGAGTGAATTTCAGTCTTAACCAAGAGATTTGCAGAGAAACAAGTCTCAATCATAGGTAAAAGATTCACTTATTCAAATGCTGATTCACTAAATGACAGATGAGGAAATCGTGATGTCGACCAAAAGATTTGTTCATTTAAATCCAGTGAAGTAACTGAGTAGTGAGTCATGCTTGGAACCAAAAGATTCGCTGATTCTCTTAATGACAGAAGAACAAATTTCTGTCATGATTCAAAGATTTATTGATTCAAACATGGAACACTGGTCATGGTACTCACTTAAAGATGCACTGATGTAATTGCTGATTCATGGAAGCTGCTTCTTTTATAAATACAGCTTTTCCATATCAGCCAGGCAAGGAATAAAGGAGTGTAATTGCATTTTCAACTAAGTGAAACAAATGGCTATATGCACAGTGACAGATATTGGTTCATTCAGATGAGTGACTCATTTAAAAAGAATTTATTGAGGACAAATCATATTTATTGCATCGAACATCCAGCGGTGAGGAACAGCACAGAGTGATTGGAGTTTTGAAGGGAACACACAACCAATCCAATGCAAATAAAAGACACGTGAAATGACCAGGCGTATAGAGAATCCAGGAAGATGACAAATCCCGGGAAAGGTCAACTCGAATAAAAAACGAGACTGCATGTGATTAGTTGTCAAGTATCACTGGATACAATTTCCACACAGTGTCCGATGGGCAAAAGTCGTCCTCATTACACGAAATGATCAGAGCGGAGCTCTCGAATCTTCAGAGGGAAAGTGAAGGTGCAGCAGATTTTTCCAGCTTCCAGAGCCTTGAAGGTTGAAGACGGAATAAGGAAAGAAAATCACCTTAATGGTTGTAATACGGTTAATGCATTGCTCTCGGCCGGGTTTCCCTGAGCTGCAGTGGAAAGTGTTTGTTGTTGGCAGTAAACATGGAAATAAGATCATTGTGTTGAGTGTAATTTAGCTCGTTTCTAACACAGCCGAGAGACTCACGTGCCATCTACCTGCTGAGTGAGGCACCCGGGGAAGCAGGGCCAAGAGTGTGTTACCAGGCCCCTTCGGTAAATCCGAATTGCACTCCCAAGATTTATTCCAGAACGGCTGTAATCGTATTCCTCAAGCGCATTATCCTTACAGTAAGATCTCATTGGCTGATAGTAACAGGGATGTCTAACAAAACACACAATGAGTAATAAACACTGCGTGTTATGCTGTTATGATAAAATAATCAGTAACAGATGGTGTGATAAAGTTACCGTTACCACCCCAAAGTTCATTATTTTCCTATTAACAGCACGTCGCCGAGTGTTTTTATCCTTGCCGAACATGCTGAATGTCCTGAAGATGAACTTTATCTCCGAGTGTTACAACACATTGACGCCGCAGACTCCTTCCATTAATAAACACATTTTTCACACAGAAAACTTTACCATATGTAGGGGGATTCTCTTCCCTGTGAAAAAAGTCCCTATGTATGAGCTATTTGTCACATTTCAATGTTATCCTTTTAGAAATTATCAATAAAAAAAATAAAGATCAGAAGAGATTTTATTTCAGCCCTGACTTATTGCTGACTTATTACTTGCTGCTGTGTATGTGGGCTGAACGATACTATAATCATCACAGAGACAGTGTAGGAGTGGCTCATAAATCTGTTTTATACAGTATATACATGTAATCATGTTAACGTGTGTGTGTGTGTGTGTGTGTGTATGTCAGTCTGTCTGTGGAGCCAGAAATTAAATTAAGAATTGTGAGAAACGTTCTCAAACTGACACACACACACACAGAGTAAAAGAGTGTTATATAAAGAGCAACTAAAGAATCATCAGCTGAGGGGAGCTGAGTTTTGCTCGACTCATAAGTCATGAGTCAATGATTAGCACCATAACTAGATTATTAATAAAACATTGATGTCTCAGAAAGAAAATTACATCAGAAAATGTAGATTCATATATAATTTCTCAGGAGATTATATTATGAAAAACAAATATAAAATCAAATATAAGAAATAAAACCACCATCATCATCATGATCATATCAAGCATGAGACTGCTTAGCAATCCCACAGTATATCAAGGCTGGATCAAAATTGTAATAGAATCATATCACCATGAAGGATTTTTCTGCTTCTGCCTATTATACTGTACATTACACACTCCAATGTTCAGACTGACATGGTCTCTGAAATCAAAGAGTTTGAAATTTAAACCAGACGGATGATTAAAAGTTCCCCTTGTGGCAGTGATGTGGGACACAGCATTTATTTACATTAAACACACATATTTAGTTCACATCAGGTCAAAAGTGTCCAAATTCACTTAGAGGTCACCTCCGTTTATTCCTCCACTCCCAGTTCCTGCCTTCTTTTTTTTTTTCTTTTTTTCCTTATTAAATGCGTCTCAGTTGGTGGTTTGACTCTGAGCGCTCTTTTCTTCTGAACTCACCCAGTGTTAGCATCTTTATTTCCTGCTCCTGCCGAGTCTCTTTTCCGGGTGTCCAAGGGCAACGGGCGTGAACGAAGATAAAAACGCCCATTTCTCTCTCTCTCTCTCTCTCTCACACACACACACACACACACAATCATACACACACACACACACACACACATATACACACACAAACAAACACACGCACACACTGAATAACCTCCTTCTGCCCTTCTTTCATATAGTGTTGCTTCTCACATCACTGGTTCACTTCTAAATATGGGTTATGTGTAGTGTCATGTTAGTGATATGGTTATGCAGAATGTATTCTGGTATGTCTAATTTCATTTGATTAGTCATGTGGGTACGATCTTACAGGAAGCCTTCAGCAGCCTACGCACAGACACACGCAGACACACACATACGCGCAGATTGCATAATCAGAGTATAGGAGGCTGAGGGAGATGTTAAAACACATCTTCATCATTTTTTCTTTATTTTCTCACTGTGATTTTGAACAGGAGCCTTCACTCTAATTGTTCGGATCCATCCATCAAAGTAAAGACGTCAGTGAATCCCTCCATCCCGGTCCGATTGTGTCTGAAAAACTCTGATGACCTCAACTGACATTTTTCCCAGTGTGGAGATGGAGAAAGACGTTTAAAAAAAAAAAAAAAAAAAAGAGCAGGGTGGGTGTTTTTTTGTTTCGTCAGAGGTTTTAGTGTTTCAGGACTTGATTAGCAGGACAAAGTGACCTTTCCAGACGCCAGTCTCTGCTCGATAGATGCATCAAACTCTGCTGGACATTACGAAAAGAAAAAAAAATGCCTAAGAGGCTGTCCATCCACTTCGTCATCGTCATTATGTTTGCCTGGGATTTTATTTAGCGAGGCTCTGAAAGGGCAAGGCTCAAGCTGAGACATGAACACACACATACCACACACAATGAACCTTCAATGTTGCTAATCCATTGACTGATTCGCACACACTTTGATTCACACACATTCTTCTTCCCTCCTTATGATTAGAATGTAAAGCATGGCAATGAACAGCAGTTGAAAACATTATTATTCTTAACTGCAAAAAGTTAATAATGTCTGTTTGTTTGTTTGTTTGTTTGCATAGAGGGACAGCCAAAGCTCCAAATTCTAAACTTTTTGTTTTTTTTTCGTCTGTGTAAAGGTTCTCTTGTTCTCTTTCAAACATGCTGGTAGGTGAATTGACTAAATAAGTTCTCTAGAAGTGAATGAGTGTGTGTGTGTGATGAACTGGTATCCCATCCAGAGTTATTTAAACCTCAGTGATCAGTGCAACACTGACCAAAATGAACAGCAGTTGTTTGCAATTGTTTATTAAGTTCCACTTAATGTGTTTTTTTTTTCCACTCAAATTCACAATTTGCATAAAACCCTGAGGATGGAAATGTTACTATGGGTTCTTGCTGAGAATTTTAAGGAAGCTGTCAGTTTCTTTTCACTTTGAGTTGATTGATGGTGAGAAGGAAACATAGTTCACTCAGGAATCAGAGTAAAAAATAAATAAAGAAAAGAATTTTGGACTTCAATCCTCTATGAATATTAACCACACACCATCCTTTTTTTTTCATACATAAATTCATTTAATGTAGACGCAATCTTGCTTTCAGCCTACACAAGAGCAGAAAACAAAGATGAAAAGTGTTGCTGCAAATTGAAATATGATCGGAAACTAAAATACACCGGAATTGGAAAAAAAAGGAGCTGATTTGCTGAAGTGTTATGGTGACTTCTAGATAACATTTAAAACAACAAACCTGTGTGATACGAGTGTAAAAATTGTTAAAGAGCAAGTGAAAGTATAAACTGAAATATAAAGAAAAAAAACTGCCTTAGATGGTTGGCTGTAACTATGCAAATGCTTAGGAAAAGTAATGTTTTGTTAAGACTTTTTACAAATAAGAACAAATTTAATCTGTTCAATATGAAATAAAAAACATACACAAGTAAAAAAAAATAATAATT
Source organism: Clarias fuscus (assembly GCA_030347435.1). Lineage (NCBI taxonomy): Eukaryota > Metazoa > Chordata > Actinopteri > Siluriformes > Clariidae > Clarias > Clarias fuscus. The sequence goes on from CM059219.1 coordinate 12,808,822, forward strand.
TGTAGGTTTATTTTATTATTGTAATGATTTATTTATTCATCATTTAATGTATATCAATAAATATCTATCCATCCCACTAGGAACCTCTGCAGTCCAACCAGGGTCCATGGAGAGCAATGGTGACCATTGTATTTCTTCCCATTTTACGACCCTGGTAGGTCCTCCGGTCAACATTCCCACACGCGTCAACACAGCACGGGCAATTTGGGAATGCCAATTAATAAACTAATCTGCATGTCTTTGGACTGTGGGAGGAAACTGGAGCACCCAAAGGAAACCCACCAAGCACAGGTAGAACATGCAACCTCCATGCACACAGACGAGAATCGAACCCAGACCCTGGAGGTGCAACGCGGCAGTGCTAAAACTAAGCCACCAGGCCACATAAAAAATAAATATAATGGGGAAAAGATTTTATTCTGTATTCCATTTCATAAGATTCATTTATATAGCACCATTCTCAAACTAGACCAAATAAGATGCCAACATGTCTACAGAAATTCGTTGCACCCAGAATTAAGAATATTCATTACCTTTTGTTATTTTCACTTTGTGAACTGTATTAGTGCTACGATCATGTTTTTATAGGGTATGTAATGTGATTTTCTATGAGTCTCAAAAACCCAACAATAACTGTACATCATGTACACCACTGTTCCATACGTGTCCCTGTGTGCCTTCATCAGTGCTAATCGCTTCCTGGGAACCTGAACACTCGCAGTGACATGCTATTTCTCTGTACATTTGTTTTTCTTTTTCTCAAAAAAAAAATCATCTAAAGCTAATCCACTGTGAGAGCAAACTACCAGCAGGCAAAGGCATTCAGCCTAATAATGAGTCTCTTTGTTTGAAACTTCCTGACAGGTGACGAGCCATGAGCCAGCACATTTCGTCTGAAAGATTTTTGGTCTCAGTTCAACCCTCAAAAGATTTTAGAAAATCACCTGCAGGAGAAAGTAACTTGACAGATCAAAACACACACATATACACACATGCACACACACACACACATACACACACGCGCACACAAAGTGGATGCCCATTTTTGACTTACATTAATCTCATAAAAACAATAAGCCAACAGAATTAACAACGAGAATGGCCACCGGTGGTTCTGAACTAGAATCCTCACCTACCATGCTGGAGGCTCAAGTTTGTTTCATGGTTAATGCGCCAAACCCAGTGACTGGGGTTACACAAGCTGGTGCAGTCATAATGCTGGTCCCAAGCATGGATGTATAATTGCAGGACATCAGGTACTTTCTGCATATACCTGCCTGAAGCTATTGGAAGAGACTGGTACCATATTGGAATACTCGAATCACTTGGAATGCGAATCATTGCTATGAGCTGTTTTTAAGGCTCTGGTGTACAAATCATGAAGGAACTAACCATTAAATTTAATTTTTGACTTCAATCTTTCATATAAAATGTACATACATGCACACAAATGATTACCAACATCCCAGCATCTAAATGAAATTCTATTCGCAATTCGGTTCTGTTAGCAGATCATATGTTTCATAAACACTGTACCTTTTTATGAGTGTTGTAGATTGAACAATAAGTTTCCACAGCACAGAAGTTAATTCTACACTGCAGTGTTTTGAGTAAACCAATATGCCCGCCATTATAGCTTCAGCAAAATATCATCGTTTCATGTCATGTCTATTATACGTAAGTGGTCCCAAGTCTGAATAAATGGGATGGTTGTAAAACCTGTGCCAAACCAAACATTCAGGAATGATTTGCTGTAGTGCTATAAAGCACATACTATAACATTAAAACCATCGACAGGACCCTGAATTACACTGCATATCTAGTTACAATTACACCTGTCAGCAAGTGATCAGTGACACTTTCTAGTCTGATCCCACAGAAACGCTACTGTTGCACAAAATGCTGATAAGTTAATGCTAGGTTGCAGAAAAGTGCCAGAACACACATTACATTGCAATGTATGTGTCTCCATAACCATAGGCTGGTCTGAGTGCCCATGCTGACCCTCTACTGACTGCCAAAAGTATCTAAAATGGGCATAACATTTACCTAATGTGGACAGCCAGGTGCATTTGTGTTACTTATATTGGGGAAGAGATGGCACAGGATGCACTATGAAGATAAGGAAAGACGAGTGAAGCCTTGGGAATTGCAATGCTTTGAGAAGTGTTCTGCTGGGAAACATTGGGTCCGAGCTGTTTTGGTGATACAAGGGGATTGCTGGTGTGATAGAGCCTAATTTATTACCAAAGGCTTTATTTGTAACGAGGGAGTTTGGAGGACAAATGTGAGAGCAATTAGCATGTTCATGTGCTAAAATGTGCTTCTTCATTATTAATGTGCAAAAAAGTATCACATTACAAGAAGTATTTTTTTTTTTACATTTTGACAGGTTCTAGGTGAAAAATAATGAGAAAGAATCAGCAGTTCTGTACAACACTTAAATGTAAAACATAAAGACACACCCCTTTGTACCACACAATGACATGCCCACCTGTAGCACACTAAGCCACACCCCTCTGTACCTGACAAATACATTACTTTTTTGCCTTAGACATACCAACAGTTCTGTGGTATGCAGACAGACTCTCCACATATATTCACATGACAAGGCCTAGAGAGAGCTGATTGGCCGAGCTCTCTCAAAAGGGAGGGATGATAGTGCTCTCACATTAATCACAGCTCTACAGCCAATCAGAGGCGCCTGTGAGCTCGCTCAAGCTGAAGGAGCGGATAGCGCTGTCCTCCGAGTGTCCCCCAACGGTGCGTGAGCGAGCAGTTCGAAAAGATGCGGCCGACTGGCATCACGTGGTTCGGAGGAAACACATGATAGTCTTTGGCCCTCCTGACTGAGTGGCAGTAGTAGCCTTAAGCGTGGGAAATCTAAAATATTTATATATATAAATTGATTAAAAAAAGACCAAACCCAATGTTAGCTTTAAATATGACCTCTTCAACACCTCTCATTTTCCTTATTTTATCATTTTATTTTCCGGTCGTGCATAATACCACATGAACCCCTTTCAAAGTGTTGTCTTTTTTAATTCAGAACTTTATACCAAGCTCCTGATGAAATGACCTAACAGCTAGAGGTAACTGGAGATGCTTACACACATGCTCAAACACATAGATTTGTGAGAAATAAATTATGTTAAGTATGAGAAAATTATATAGCTTGAGAAAATTTCAGCATTGCTGCTATGTGCTAGATTTCACTTTTAGCCAATTTGTCTGCATTCTCATCTTGCAAATGTTTAAGCTATGCCTTTCTCTAAAAATAAATCATTATAAAATTGCAAAATATGCCTTTCAGATTACCTTCTCTTTAAATTTTGGCATGCCTGTTTAGACAAGGTATCTCTGATGTTACAGCCCTGATTGACTTTGGAGAACCTGGTAACATTATCAGCCATGCTCTTAGAATGACGTAACCTGACCATCCTGCCTCTCCAACACATCCCTTTGCTCAAAAGAGGAGTCCATAACCTACCATAAAGAACATCTTGATCTTCACATTAAAATAAGTTCATTACAGTCACTACCAAGTTTCCAGTCATCTTCCAGGAAAAAAGGAAAATCACGCCCTGGTCATCATGATGTCGCACTCATTGTTTCCTGCAGCATTTACTTCAGTTGATAATCCATCTCCAAGGTGTAAATCCCCCGAGTACCAAGACATGGAAGCGTTTTGCATAGCTAAGCCAAGCATCCTTTCCCTTCACTGGCTGTGTAAGGGGGCATCCTTCCCCCATGACGGCATCATAGAACTAATAGCCGTTGCCCCCTCACGAACATATCTACTACTTTTCCATGAAAGAAAGCCAAACACTGATGAGCACACTGATGAAGTTTATTTAACACTTAAAAGAAAGGAACGACCTCAGCCCTTGTACTCTTGATTTCCATGGACCGAAGCAAATTACTGTCAAGCGTTGAAGGGAAAAAAATACAGACTTTGGCACCACTTCTGGTCGGTTTGAGTACTACATGATGCCATATGGGCTGTCTTGCAATGTGCTGGGTTCCAATGCCTCATTAAGTAACATCTGAGACATGCAATAGTGACTTACTTCCCATCCATAGGAGCACACATCAACCATGTAAGAAAGTTTGCTCATGTCTATGAAAGCCCATCTCTTCATTGGGGGAAAATGTGAATTTCATGTTTTAAGGTATTGTTTTTAGGTCATGTACCTATAGCTGACAGAATTTACTGAAAATCATATCAGTGAAGAAATGAACCATCCCTCCACAGGTTCCTGGGGTTTTGTATGAAAATCATCAAGGGCTTTAATTCCATTGCTACACCCCTCTCAAGATAGAGGGGGGCAAAAAGCTCCATAGATCTCAGTTAAGCAAGTCTTTGAGGGCATTCACACCATCCCCATCCTGAAACACCCTGATCATTTTAGACCCTTCATAATCGAGATGGATACCGCAGAGTCAAGAGTGGGGTCCATATTGTCACAGAGCCAAGCTTTCACTAAAGCTGGAGAAAGCACCTATGACATCTGAAGCAGGGAGCTCCTTAAAGTCGACGTGACGCTTCACCCATTCATCATCCTCTGCCTCGTGCTCTCTGACATCCGTAAATTCATTTCCTCCTGTACAACCCAGGCTCATGTCAGAGTTCCCATAGTTTTTGTCGCATAGGAAACAGTGTCACAAAGATAGCTGCCAATAATCACAACTCTCATCCTGCTTAATGACATACAGAAATAACCACCGCAGGCTACAAATAACTCTCAACACACATAAATTTGTTCTCAGTTCACGTCATACTCATCTCATACACACTGGGATGTAACCATTAACACTTCTATATGAACTAACAATTCTTTTTATGTATCCCTTCAGTGAATTTTTGCCTGATGTTAACAAGCCTTATATCCAAAGTGTTTTTGATATCCTGCTTTGTAATCAGCGTTCTGGTTTTCGGAACTACTACTAACAGAAATATTATTATTATTATTATTGTTATAATTATTATGTATTTTTCAGTCATTATGACTGTGTTTCCTGACAAGTGATAAAACAAGACATTTGTTTAATGACAGCTTTGTCTGACTGATTAGCAAATCATAATTACACCCAATAGCAAACAACCAAGCTGGCCTGCTCAATTAGCTCCAGTTCATGATTCCTTTTTATACAGGATGAATTGGAGATTAAAATCAAAGAGCTGTAATGCCTAATCACTGGACAGCACACATGCCCACGCACACGCACACACACACACACACACACACACACACACACACACACACACATGCAAACACATGCGCAAACACACACACCTGACCCAGCAACCTGGACTTTCCTGGAGTCTTAGACAGTCTACAGCCTACACAGTACACTTAAAAGGAATCTTGGAGGTGGGGTTGTTAGAGTGTGGAAACACTGACAAGAAAGTTTTCTGTTTCCCATCAAGGCAATTCAATAAGTGGAGAATGCCCGTGGCCATCTTTACATGGCATACAGTTTCCTCTGCATCCTCCTTATGTGTGTGTGTGTGTGAGAGAGAGAGAGAGAGTTTTTAAATGCTAGTCTCATTTCTTTAGCTTCTTTTGCAGCTCTTAATATAATTGTATTACACAACAACAAAGATTTGCGTGTCTATAAAACCTGCTGAGCGAGAATTACGAGCCATCTGCAGATAAGAGATTGAATCAGACTGATAAGTGTTTTTATGAAGCCTGCAGACATTAGTGCAACAACACAGTCATTAAATGGTAATAAAATTCTAATCATGGCTGAATTGGTCTATAAACGTGGTGTTGCAATGCTGCACACAAGAAATTGGACTTTGCTAGGAAGGAAATTAAGGGTGCCAAAATTTACTTTAGAAAAATCTTCTTCTGATTGTTTGATCTGTATGCCATGTCATGCTCTGTGCAGAGAATCCTACTGAAACTTTGATGTTTGTTGGGGTGTAACCTATTAATTTGCCGGTAAACTACAGTATGAAACCCAGAGTACATTAGAGAACAAAGACAGTAAGGGGGGAAAGTGGGGGGTAGGAAAATAAGCAATCAAGAAGCCCATGCTAACATTTAACTTGATGCTACCACCACTGTGCTTCACATTCTAGATGATGTTCTTGGGGTAACAGAGAAATGAAAAAAATCAAAGCTCAGGGAAACATGATGAACTAACACAGAACAAATGAAGACAATCAGGTGACAAACCAACGACAGGACAGGAGCAGGAACTAGGATAGGAAAAAAGTCAACATAAGCACATGGCATTTATCAAAATGCAAATGGGAATACCATGGCGATAGCAATATGGGGTTAACTGGTATACGCAAGCTTATTTGGGTGGTTGGTCCTCTTTCCATCTCAGAGTGTTGCAGTTTGTAGACAAAGTGGGAAATTGTGCAGCCTGCTGATGATCTGTATTTTGATCAGTTCGTAGCCAGCGTTTCTGGTTGCAATTTACAGAATCAGCATTTACAAATGTGCTTAAATCATTTAGATGATGGAGGTTCATAACTAACAGTCACAGTGTTTTATTCAATTATTATAAAGTGCTTATTAAAAGTTGAAGGTCCATGATAGTAGTGTTTAGTGAGGAAAAAAGGAAAGTTTCAGCTCAGGGGAAGATATTTTTACTTGAGTGAACCCATTTAAATTCATCAGAAACTTTTTAAGGCCTTTGTGAGAGAAGCATAAGAAGTAGCTGAATCAGCACCTATATAATATATAATATAACTATACAGTATAATGTTACTGTACCATGTACTAATTAATTAACGAGGGTTTTTCAAAGGTAAAGCACATGTGCGCTTATAAAAGAGGCTATTCCAGTGTTGACTAAATGAACTCATTAAATTTAATCATGAACTTTCACATGCATCTTAAGCATACTAATTTAATATAATTTATGAGCAAAAGCCTGTTTCCTGCTCAATGGGTATTAGGAATTCACGACTTCATTTTATCTATTTAATTTGAAAATAGTGTTTGAAAAGCTGAAAATAATGAATGAACCATTTTCAAAAGATAAAAAATAGGTTTGATTCCCAGAGTTATTAAATAAATTGAAGGTTATAACAATTTCTCATTAATTATACCACTACTTTAATTGAGCATCCATAGGTTTATGTAGATTCTTGCTTGTGCAGGCTCATTTCTAAGATGACTTATCTAACAGAATGTTCTTCAGTTACTTGTCTGAACTAAAGACCGCCATAAAGGAGAGCAGATAAAACAAACAGAGTCCCAGTAACTTATGATGAGCTAGATAATGAAACTCAGACACTGCAGGAATATACTATAAATCTGTGACGAATATGAACAAACAGAGTATGAGGCCTGTTCTGGACATCAGGCTGCTTCAAGACAAAGTGCACATAATAATTCTACTTTAAGAGTGTACAATAATAAGAGGACAATGTGTCCTTCCCTGAGAGATTACAGTATGTTTGGTACTGTGGCCATCACAAGCATCACGGGATGTTCCCAAAAGTTTTTCAGTCATGCCCTTCTTATTGTCTTATTATGCTCTCAGTAGTGAACATTAATCAAATGAACTTAAGGTCAGTTACAGGCTTCAAAAGAGTTCACATTCTTTCCAAATTCATGGTATATTCCTGTAAATGCCTCCATACATCTTAGACATGAGTTTGTTTGTTTTTTCAAAGGAATGTCTGCCATCTTCTGGACAACCAGTGAATGAACCAGTGAACCAATTTTCATGTTGAACATTTTTCCTTTTAACCTACTGAACATCGCTGACAAAAATCAATATTCTTACAACTGTTCATAAGAACTGCATCAACTGCAAAATAATTATTTCCAACATAAACCATTCTGCATTTGCTTCAGATGCTCTATAAGAAATCTTAATTTTCAACTGATTTTGGAGTGGAATGTGCTTTGAAAGTAAACCATGTCTTCTCCATTCATGTCAATTGATTGGAAGTGGTAGCAGGAAAACTTTATTTTAGTTGCTTTAAGAGGTTCAATCAGAAGTTAATTTATTGATGGCACAAGGCGTGGTACACCCTGGACAGTGCCAATCCATCGCAGGGCACAGACACACACACACATACATACACTCACTCATTCACACACTACGGGTAATTTAGGAACGCCAATTAGCCTAATCTACATGTCTTTGGACTGTGGGAGGAAACCCACCAAGCACGGGGAGAACATGCAAACTCCATGCACACAGAGACGGGAATCAATCCTGGCTGGGGATCGAACCCAGACCTTGGCGGTGCAAGGCAACAGTGCTAACCACTACACCACCGTGCCGCTGGGGCTTATTTAAAGATTTTCAAATTCAGTTTTAAAAAGGGATTGTTCACAACAGATCTTTATAAAGCACAACAACAACTATAATTCTGTTATTCCTAGTTACCCCCACACAAAGTGAATCCATTCATTTTGAAAATAGGAAATTATTTTTTAATTTTCACTTCGAAACATGCTTAAAATTGGAATGCTCCATTCTAAAAACAAGGGACGTAGTCACAACAATAGCAACATTGTTTGTTTGGGGCAAACATTTGATCATAAACCTACAGATGTACAATTTATTATCATTATCTATTTATAGGTAAAAACATCCCAAAAATCTAACAATTAATAACTACATTGAAATACACACATGGACAAATTGGTTGGTACCCTTCCATACAAAGTATTCACATAATTCACAATGGTCACTGAAATAAATTGAATCTGACAAAAGTAATGATAAATAATGATCAATTGAACATTGACCAATGAAAATTATTTTGAGTGACTCAGGTTTGAAGGGTGCCTTCACCAGACATGTTTCAGCTCTTTTGACAGATGTTCAATACTATTTAGTTCAGGTTTGTTAGAAAGCCATCTCAGAATAGTCCAATGTTTTGTTTTTAGTCATTCTTGCTGTGTATTTTGGGTCATTATTCTCTTGCAGGACTCATGACCCCAGACCGAGACTGAGCTTTCTGACACTGGCCGGTATATTTCACTCCAGAATGCTTTGACAGTCTTAAGATTTCATTGTACCCAGCATAGATTTAAGATACATTATGGCAGAGGCAGCAACACTTTCCCGGAACATAACTAAGACTTACATGTTTCATAATAGGTACAGTGATGTTTTCTTTGAAAGCTCAACATGCAGCTGATGTGATTTGTCAAAAAAGCTGCAGGTTTGTCTCATCTGTCCAAAAAACATTCTCACCACAAGCATTGTGGCTGGTCAAGATACATGATTTTTTATGATTATACTTTACATGCATACACACGCAGGTGTGCTGCAGTTCCACCAAGTGAACACCAGGTGATGTACGAGTCTTTCTGATGCTTTTTTCTGACTGTGTGTGTGTGTGTGTGTGTGTGTGTGTGTGTGTGTGTGTGTGTGTGTGTGTGTGTGTGTGTGTGTGTGTGTGTGTGTGTGTGTGTGTGTGTTTCTTGCATGTAAGCTTGTCATAGTGGCCGGTTAAATTAGAAACACACAAAGACTTTCTGACTCTCAGCATGTGTTTCTGTGCCAACGTCAATGACTTCAATGTGTCTGTAATTTAAATTTCATCAAAGATCAAAGGAGATGGAAAGTACAACACAAAACCTGCTCCTGTTTTGTTTCTGCTCTTTACAGTGTGTGTGTGCGTGCGTGCGTGCGTGTGTGTGTGTGGTGTGTGTGTGTGTAGATGGGGGTGATGACATGGACTTTTCAGCTCTTAATTAACAGTATGCTGAAGCATCTGTGCATTATTTCTTGTTTTCTTTATTTCATAAACTCTTCCTATATTTCTAATTTCTTCACTATTTTTTTCATATCTTTTTGGTCTTCATATAATTATTTCAAAGGAGATCAGTAAGTAAGGAGCTGTGAAGAAAAATGTCAGTGGTATGACTGTAACTCCACTTTCAAATATGCACAGTGAAGCTTAAATTCATTAGCTTGTGAACTTCACATACATACAGCTACACTACTGTAAAGTTTTTGTTTTTTTTTCGTAGTAGAAGAAGCGAGTTACTCGGTCTGTCCGCTGTGCTTCGGTAAGCTTTTCTGCCGCCAGGAGAGACTCGGTCAAACACACACACACACGTTGTCTGTCAGAAAGGTCTCTGTTTATTAACAGCAAAAGATGGGGGTTTTTATATGTTTGACCAAACGCCTGTGCAACTGACATATGTTACTACAAAGAACATAAACCATTGTAAATGTCCTGGTGAGATCCTGAAGAATCAAACAAGAGGAAGTCAGAGAGGTGTCCGTCCAGAGAAGAATCACAAAATGTTGGCTCGAGTTAGGGGGAGAGGGGGAAGGAGACAGAGAGAGATAGAGAGAGATAAAGGGGGAGACATAAAGAAAGAATGGGAAGGTGAGCGTGGGAACGTTCACACCTTAAAGAACAGATGCAAGAGGAGGCAGGAAGATAGCAGCAGGAAAAATTTAACACGTTAAGAACAATGTACTCGTGTGTCTTCCTGCTATATCAGGTATGGCTGTGCAAGTCAAAAGATGAGATTGGCTTGTGCTATGGGCACATAGAGATGCTGAACTGTATCCGAGACCACCTCTTCAAGCAGACATTCCCAGTGCCTGGAACGAGTGTGGGCATTTTAATGAATTAAGGGCATTTTCCCATTAGGCACGATTGATTTCTACCGATTGTAGTGCCATGGTACAAATCAAACATGCCTAATGGGAAAATACCATTCATACTTGTACTACAGTATGTACCCAAAAGGTGAGGTGAATAAGCCATGGAGTTGATGGAGGACAGTCCTGTTAATGTCCTAAGTTTCTCTTTATATTTACACTTGGTCTAAACAAATAAATTTGTAATCTTTGGAATATTGTTGTCACTTAAGAGGAATTAAACCCTGGGAAAGGACTGTTATGGCAATATAACAGTTTATATTTAGGGTGGTAACAGGAACTCCTTGTGTGTTGTTATTTATTTATCATTCCATGATGTCACTATCATGCGGATGTTCAAGGAGCCAAAAAGGGAAGTCACAATAAGGAACAATGACTATGTGTCCACAAGAGAAGCAAATATCATGATGAATTACACCCACTGCATAACAATGAAGAACAGTTTGTTACGAATACTTGCGCACCTACTTATTCTTGCTGTTGTCCAATCAGCCAATTGTGTGGCAGCAGGTCAGTGCATAAAATCATGCAGATATGCGCCAACAGCTTCAAGTAATGTTCACATCATCAGAATGAGGGAAAATGTGATCTGAGTGTAACATTAACCATGGGGTGATTCCTAAATCCAGCTAAGTTATTATGGCCCAGTTCTGGCTTACCTCTATCGTGTTGATCTTACCCACTCCCAGTTAACACATGCCAAAGGCACACCTGAACAACTATTGCATGTTTATTGATTCTACAATTTTTTTGTAGTCTTAAAACAACACTATATTACAAATATTTATTAAACATGTTATTACTTGTGAACTGAACTTTTGTGGGAAAACAAACATCAAAGCAATTTAAAGCATGCATAGCTTTGTCAGAGATAGGAACTGCAGTCAATACAGAACAACCATAGAAAAAAAAAACAGGAATAATGCAAACAGCGATAACGAACCCAGAACACAAACAACAAACCAAGAACAACAAAGCTAAAAAAAATAAAATAAAATAAATAACAGTAAAAGTAAATTTAACAGATGAGATACAACCAACTGAACTGAATGTAGGGCTGTATATACAGACAACTAAACAAACTACAGATGAAGCCAATTGGTACACGTGATGACGATATACTCTGGGAAATGAAGTTCAAGATAAAGTTCAACACAAAACTCCAAACACAAAAAGAGTTCATGGGTGCCAGGTGTCCTCCAGGAGTTATCCCTTCATAACACGGCCACCCGTGCGACAAGCGAAACCACACTGCGTGACCACTTTGCAGATTTATAGACAGGTAGAGTGGCAGACGGGCGCAGTTGCTAGGGAAAGCCACCAACCTGCCAATCACAGAGAATGGGCTACACCTGGCCAGTAGGCTACTTAAACTCCCAGAAACATTTAGATAGCACCTGGTCTGGGAGCATTGCTCCAGTATAGGAAAAAGCAAAGTGAAAAGATAGAAAAAAGAGAAAAGAGAAACCTGAAAAAGAAAAGTGAAAGGATAAAGAAAAGAGAGAACTGAAAAGAGAAGTAAAAATAAATAAATGAAAGAAAAAACAATAAAGATATATATATATATATATATTTTTTTTTTTTTTTCACAAGAGAAGGAGGGGAACCAGAGCACAAGCTTGGGAATAATTTAGCTGGAGAAAGAATCAGAAGCAAGGAGGCATGAGTGACATAAGTGTGCCCTCCTCATAGTAGAATACGTGGACAAAATTGTTGGTACCCTTCGGTCAATGAAAGAAAAACTTACAATGGTCACATAAATAACTTTAATCTGACAAAAGTAATAATTACAAAAAATTCTATGAATGTTAACCAATGAAAGTCCGACATTGCTTTTCAACCATGCTTCAACAGAATTATTTAAAAAAATAAACTCATGGAACAGGCCTGGACAAAAATGATGGTACCCCTAGAAAATACTGAAAATAATGTGACCAAAGGGACATGTTAATTCAAGGTGTGTCCACTAATTAGCATCACAGGTGTCTACAATCTTGTAATCAGTCAGTGGGCCTATATATAGGGCACCAGGTAGTCACTGTGTTGTTTGGTGACATGGTATGTACCACACTCAACATGGACCAGAGGAAGCGAAGGAAAGAGTTGTCTCAGGAGATTCGAAAGAAAATTATAGACAAGCATGGTAAAGGTAAAGGCTATAAGACCATTTCCAAGCAGCTAGATGTTCCTGTGACTACAGTTGCACTTATTATTCAGAAATTTAAGATCCATGGGACTGTAGCCAACCTCCCTGGACGTGGCCGCAGGAGGAAAATTGATGACAAATCAAAGAGACGGATCATCAGAATGGTAACAAAAGAGCCCAGAAAGACTTCTAAAGAGATCCAAGGTGAACTTCATGCTCAAGGAACATCAGTGTCAGATCGCACCACCCGTCGTTGTTTGAGCCAAAATGGACTACATGGGAGATGACCAAGGAGGACACCATTGTTGAAAACAAATCATAAAAAAGCCGGACTGGAATATGCCAAACTACATATTGACAAGCCACAAAGCTTCTGGGAGAATGTGCTATGGACAGATGAGACAAAAATGGAACTTTTTGCCAAAGCACATCAGCTCTATGTTCACAGACGGAAAAATGAACTATATCAAGAAAAGAACACTGTCCCTACTGTGAGACATGGAGGAGGCTCTGTTATGTTCTGGGGCTGCTTTGCTGCATCTGGCACAGGGTGTCTTGAATCTGTGCAGGGTACAATGAAATCTCAAGACTATCAAGGGATTCTAGAGAGAAATGTGCTGGCCAGTGTCAGAAAGCTGGGTCTCAGTCGCAGGTCATGGGTCTTGCAACAGGACAATGACCCAAAACACACAGCTAAAAACACCCAAGAATGGCTAAGAGGAAAACATTAGACTATTCTAAAGTGGCCTTCTATGAGCCCTGACCTCAATCCTATTGAGCATCTTTGGAAGGAGCTGAAACATGCTGTCTGGAAAAGGAACCCTTCAAACCGGAAACAACTGGAGCAGCTTGCTCATGAGGAGTGGGCCAAAATACCTGCAGAGAGGTGCAGAAGTCTCATTGACAGTTACAGGAAATCGTTTGATTGCAGTGATTGTCTCTAAAGGATGTGCAACAAACTAAGCAATGTCTGACTTTCATTGGTTAACATTCATAGAATTTTTTTTTTATTATTACTTTTGTCAGATCAGAGTTATTTCTGTGACCATTGTGAGTTTTTCTTTCATTGACCGAAGGGTACCAACAATTTTGTCCACGTGTGTATATCCCTTTTTTCAGTTGTGAGAGTTAAAAAATAAAATATATAATCTTATAATAATAATAGTATAATAGTTATGTATTATAATGTATTATGTACATTTGAAATGTAAATTAGATGTAAGTCAATCTGGATAAGGGCGTCTGATAAATGCCATAAATGTAATGTAATGTAAGCTAGCAAAAAGGTTATAGTAACTCAGATAACCACTCTTCACAATAGGGTTGAACAGAAAAACATCTCAGAATGCACAGGCAAATTAGCTACAACACAGATAGCACACATATGATAAGGTCGGAATTTGGCACCAGCAGCATGAATCCACAAACCCAACCTGCCTCAATGTTAGCAGTCCAGAGTGCTGGAGGTGGTATAATGGTGTGGGGAGTGTTTTCATGGCACACTTTTGGCCCATCAATACCAATCAATCATCACTTGAATGTCGCAGTGTATTTGAGCATTATTGCTAACCATGTGCATCTTTACGTGGCCACACTGTACCCTTACTCTTATACCTACTTCAGCATGAAAAAACACCAAGCAGAATGCTCAAACTGGTTTTATACTCATATATAAAGGTTTTCTTCCTTGGCTGAATCTGACTCCAACAGAACACTTTTGGGATGTGCTATAACAGGAGAGTCTCTGCCAAAGAGAGACACTACCCATTATTAATATAGTGTTATTAATAAAGTGTTCCATGAGTATATATTTCTGTGGTACTTAAAGTGAGTCTGGACAAAGCTCCAGGGAAAGCGAGTCGACGTGTGAGGTCTCGATCCTGATCATGCACTGTTGACAGTTTATATACCATATAGGAATACATACAAACACATCCTTTTTCTCCATTTCATGGTTTTCCTTCCTGTGCCTCTGCAATTCATGCTTCCCCTGCTGAAGTAAAGCTGCAAACTGCTGGAATTTCATTTTGTTTAGACTCTAATAAAAACCATGTCTCCTCTCTGTTTGCTTGGTTATGTCTGTAGACCAAAGAGTTCCAATGTATTCTTTTCTATTTCTTTCTAGGACGTTGTTAATAGAACAAAAGATTTTCAGTTTTTTTTTTTTTTCAGATTTTCATATTCTATGCAAAGCAGATCAACATAACATTTAATTTGTTTATTAATTTGTTTTAATAAACAAATGTCCCCACTGAATATCGTAACCACAAGACCTGAAGCATGACTGGGTTTGCTGAGAAGTTCCACCCGTGAGCTCAGGTAGTTATAGTCATGTTACAGTATTAATTCTAAATAAGTGTAAGATGGGCCTTGGTCCAGAACTTGACATTCAGAACATTACGATACATTCATATGCAGGACATGCTTGTGACACAATGTTGCTGGTCATCCTACGGAAAAGGCTGCAGATGTGAAGTTGCATGTGAAGTTTTTTTTATTTTTCTTCTAGGAGACTAGGTTCGTATTTCTCTTACATCAACATACATGTTGTTAGGGTTTTTGACACTTCCTGTGGCTAACTTTGAAGTGACATGCTACCCTATTTCAAATTCTATTTTGTGCCTTCTCAGCCTCTTCTAAAATGTATATTAAAATACCAAATGGTCAGATGATCAGATGGAAGGTGGAATGAACTTCCTCAGCACTCTATCTGTATGTTAATCAACTTCCTAAACATCAGCATGAGAACAAGGTGCTTTTATACTCTAGATCAAGTGGCTCAGTAATATAAATATGGCTTTATATACAGTAGACTCTTTGTCCTGTGGAGAAAAAAAGAGAACTTTGACACTTAAAAAGTTTTTTTAAAAATTATTATTCTTTTTAAATTTCATTAAGCTTAATTTACTGTTAAGGGATTAGCTATTTGAATAATTGGTGAATCATTTAGTTAGTAGTTTCTGTGATTTGTGTGTTTCCTACGTGCACTTGGTAAAAGTTTGTTTTTCATTTTCTATCAGTTTATTTCTGACTAACAAAAGAAAGTTTTACAATTTTTACATAGAATTTACATAACGCTTGTTTGTTTTTTTTTCGTTTGTTTGATCATGTGAAGCATGAACATTAATTCAGTCGAATCAAAAGAAACAATCTGGCTCTGCTTCAGAATCCACAAATGGACTAATGAGTGTGAAATGACTCTTTATCGCTTTCTTTATAGATGATCATCACAACATTTAGGTTTTTTGCGCTTTCTGAAAAAGAACATTGAATGGCTCTCTTCAGACAAATTTCAATATTATTTGGTTACAGAGTAGAAGGATACCTTCATTAATGCGTGATGATATGAAACAAAAAAATGCATCTAAATTAAATTTCCATTGCTGATAGATGTGTTCATCCCTTCTTCTGTTTTCTCCTTTCATCTCAACGTTTAAACTTCTTCCACATGAACGCAAAGCCACAAACGCTGACCTTGACCTTTACAACAGATGTTTTTCCCAAAGAAATTCCACCTTGTTTTGGCGGATGTTGGATTTTTCTTCCCGTAAAAATGCTCCTGTTCAGCATAATTAAAATTGCCATGAGAAAGTTGATTTTCTCTCACTCCTGCCGCGTTTATGGGGTTTATTAAAAAGTGAGGAAAGGTCAGGTCTCGCTTCGCTTCTTTTAAGTTTTCCTTGACATTGAAATGTTCTTTACCACTGACTTCATGGGCTTGTGTGTGCTGTATGTGGAGCACGTTGAAGAAGCAGATTGTCTCTGGATGTTCAGTGAAAACATTACAGAAGAACAAAAATAATACTAAATCATTATAGACAAATTTGTAAACTCAAAGATCTAATTGTGTGTGTGTGTGTGTGTGTGTGTGTGTGTGTGTGTGTGTGTGTGTGTGTGTGTGTGTGTGTGTGTGTGTGTGTGTGTGTGTGCGCGCGCGTGTGTTATAGAGTTTGGAACATCATGGTTTGGTACTAAGTAACTCGAAACACATGTCTAGGGTTTAAATGTGACTTTTGGTCACATTTGGTGGATAAACTTCATAAACATTGTTTCACAGCTAAACACAACTTTTTCTCTCCATACTGTCTCCAGTTTTGTCTTTTTACAAAAACAGTTTGACTTAATAAACTGGCAAATGTTTGTTTGTTTTTTTGTTTGTCTACTTTTTCTTTTATTTATTTGGCCTATGTTTTCTTTTATATTAGATAGAACATTGATTTATATCTTGTTTGTTTTGTGCATTTTTCATTAATATTCTTTTTTGTTTGTTTTTTTATAGCTCTTTCATCATTTTCATTATTTCTTACATTCAATTTTCTTTTCTTTCTCTCTCTATCTCTCTTTCTATAGACATATAACTATCCATCTATTTTCTTAGTTAACATTTTAATCTTATTTCTTTTTATTATTTCTTTTGTTCTTTTCCCTGGTGTTTTGTGTTCCTTTTGCATTTCTCTTTCTTTCATTTAATCTTTTTCCATCTCATTTTTTCCATCTCGTTTCCCCTCTCCTCTGGCAGTCACAGTGTAAAGTTCAGATTAGTGCGTTAATGCCAATTCAGCATTTGTGTGGAGGTTCTGTCTTCTTGGTCTGCTCTTTACCGAGGTTGATTTAATGCCTTCATGAAAGAATGTTAATTAGGGCACTAAATTAGTGCTCTACTCCAGAGATAGTGGTTTTGGACACCAGTGGAGCTGCTGAAACACTGTCCTGGTTTCAGAGGAGCTGGGAATGTGCACGTCTCCTCAGTTGCTCTGTTTATGCACTCTTGTCCATCTGTTTGTCTGTCTTCTTGTCTCTCTGTTTGCCTGTCTCTCTATCCATCCATCTCTCATTCTGTCTTTATGTTTCACTGACTCTGTCTCTCTCTTTCTCAGGTTCTCTCACCTGTATACTCACAAATATACCCTCTCATACCGTGTATATTTGTCTGTCTCTCTGTCTGTCTCAACCTGTCTGTCACATTGCTTTTCAGTCTGAATTTGTGTCTCTCTTTCCCTCAGTCTTTTGTTCAGTCTGGCTATCTGTCCCTCTCTTGGGCTTTTGGGTCTTTTCTTTGTTTATCACAATGTTTTCCTTAATCAGACTCTACCTTATTGTCCCTCTCTGTATGTTTCCTAGTCCCTCTCCTTGTCAAAGAGACAATTATATTCAATTCAAATTCATTTCTCTCTCTCTCTCTCTCTTCAATCTGTTTTTCTTTATGACTGAAAGTTTTTTCTTTATTTCTTCATCCTGTGCTGTGGTTTCCGGAGATCTTCCAGGGCTTTTTTTTCTAAATTGTTTTTATGTTTTATATTTCACTATTATTGCTGGCCAGAGCGTAATTAGTTCTTGGCTCATGTGTTCATGAGCATTACAGGCAAAATGTCCCTAAGTTCAAATGCCATGAACTTCAGAGTCACTATTATTATTATTGATTTAGTACCCATTCATCAGAAAGTGATTTCTTAATGACAAATCTTTGCCACAGTTCAATTTATTCATTACTTCAAGAAAATCTAACGACTCTTTCCATAGTGACATGACTAAAACATCCCAAAGTGACAAAACTGGGTTTGATTGTTTACACATGTTCATGATGTCTTATGGGGGAAATACCATCTCCTTTGAGTGGATGTTATTACCATCACTGTGATTCCGTGCATAGCTGTCTGTAAAGAGACAACAATACATATGTGAAAGGACCACTCTTTTCACATTTTTCTCATTTTATATGTCATTTCTCATTTTACTGGAAAATAAAACTGATCATCTGCTTACATTTACTTTTGTACTTTCTATTTTTCCCTACAGCTGCAGACAAATGAAGCTAACCAGTGATAGAAGCGTATAGTCTTCAGTTTAGCAGGAACTGTCTAATCCATTATGTTATTCTATGTTATGCTACTTCCTCTTCTTCTTCTCTGTCATTTCTAAAAACTTTTAATTTTTACCCACTATGTTACAGGTTTCATCATTCATTTATTCAAACATTGCAACCACTGGTTGGTCAGAGTGACCGATAACTTCATGCCACAATGACCAATGGTGCATGTATTTGGACAGTGGGAGGAAACTAAAGTGCCATGGGGAAACTAACCAAGCATGTAAACTTCATGCACATAGACGACTCTGGAGTAATTCCTAACTCTGGACGTGTGAGGTGACTGAGCCACCCTGCCCACACATTATTAGTACAAACTTCCAGCATATAATAAGATTAAATGCACCCTCCTTTATTCATTCCTTCATTCTTTTTTCCTTCTTTCGTACTTTCTTTCTTTCTTATATGACACATGGTTTTATTTATCATATGTTATTCACGTAATCGTCACATGTTTTTTTAATTTATATTTGCCATTTCAGGTCAAGGTGGCACAGTGACTTAGTAGTTAGCATTGTTGCCTTGCACCTACAGGGATGGGTTTTGATTCCTGCCTCATGTTTGTAGAGTTTGCATGTTCTCCTTGTGCTTACAATACTCTATTTTTTTCCCACAGTCGAAATTAGGCTAAATGGCATTTCCTAATAGCCCGTAGTGTGTGTGTGCGTGTGTGTGTGTGTGCTCTGCAATGGATTTGCACCCTGTCCAGGGTGTGCCCCGCCTTGTGCCCCAAGTCTCCTGGGATGGGCTCCATGCCCCTCGTAACCCTGAATATAAAGCGGTATAGACGACGATGAGTGAGTGAGAACTACATGAAATGTACCTTTCTTTTATCTTTCCTTTCTTTAATCTCTTTTAGAATGGCAATTGCTTTACTTGATCATGTTATTCATACAATGCATTCATATAGGCATAAACATGTTAAAATGCACTTTCACCTGCTTTTCATGTGTAATCCCATATTACTCACCTAATCACATGAGAATATACAAGACTCTCCCATAAGGGGAAACTTTAAAGCCTTGTATCTCATGGTAAATCCTTTTCTTTCTTTCATCTGGACGTTTCACTTTGAGCCCCTGACAGACCACAGTGTTTCCTTTATGAAATCTAAGCTCACTTTTTCTTTTCTTTCCATTTTTACATTCTAAGCAAAGACATTTTTTTCCTAAATAAACTCAAAACCAAGAAATGTAAACAGAAAGATTTTCTGTTGGATCATTCAAATTTGGACATGACTAACATAATGTGTTCTAGAAGCCCCTCCTATATTTAATTATAGAAACATCCCGCCTCCACAACCTCTACCAAACACACACACACACACACACACACACACACACACACACACACACACACGCGCGCGCGCGCATACAGTACTAAAATGTAAACTATGTGTAGCCATGGACTGACACCATACCCTGCAGGAAAATAGTCTTTCCAAAGCAAACACACACACACACACACACACACACACACACACACACACACACACACACACACACACACACACACACACACACACACACACAATATTTAACTCTCTGATGTTGAAATGTTCATCCTAAAGCATGAATTAAAGTCTTAAAAATACAGACTTATGATTATTTGCTTGTCAATCTGAGAGAACCCTTAATACTGAAACATTACACAAAGTTATTGGAAAGGTTTTCAAGTAGAACCCTTTATTCAAGCCAACCCTTTATTAGCCAATTGAGCTTTGAAGCTTAATGGTCCCTTATACATACAACATTCATTTAAAATTGTACAGGCAAATCCCAAAGTCTAAGCACTGCTGTGTGTGTGTGTGTGTGTGTGTGTGTGTGCCTAAGGATATTCTGATGTCAATGAGGTGGAAAAATATAAATGTTATTTCTTACTCGTCCTGCTTCACTCAGTCTCTCTATGTTTTTCTGGCTGTGCTAAAGTTGACTACTCTCTTTCTTTTACACGCACACACACACACATCACACATTCAGCAACTCATCAATTGCAACGGAAAGGGGGAGTTACTTCACCCAGGCATTGTTGTTAGATGTTGGTGTAGTTCTGAGGTAGAGGGAAAGGGACAAGCACAGAAGACAGGAGGATACAGAGGAGGACAGAAGACAGGAGAACAAAACAAAAAAGGGAAAAGTGAGGAAGGAGAAGAAGTACGAAAAGACTGGAGGAGTAGTGGTGTAGAAGACAGAAAATAGGAAAAGTCCAAATACAGGGGGAGACAGAAGAACATAGAAGACAGAAGTAGAGAAGAAAAGAGGAGAAGACAAATAGGAGAAGAAAGGAGAAGTCAGGAATTTGGGTTTGGTTTGGGCAAGAAGAAAAAGGAAGAGAGAGTCTGGAAGACAGAAGATAGAGATAAGAGAAGACAGAAAAGAGATAGGATACAGTAGGGAACCGAGGGCTTGTTTGTAGAGGAGGGGTTTGATTTGGACAGAAAAGAGACAGAGGGTTGATTTCGACAAGAGGGTACAGAGGTTTGGGTTGAGCAGGTAAAGACAGGAGAAAAGAGAGGTTTAATCTGAACAGGAAATGACAACAGTTTGGGTTGGACAGTAAGAGAAAACAGAGGTTTGGTCTAGACAGCAGGAGACAGAGGATTGGTTTAAACAGGAGGAGACGGGAAAAAACAGGGGGATCATTTGGAAAGGAATAGACAGCAGTTTGGGTTAGTCAGGAAGATACAGGAGACAGGAAGAGACATTGATTTGGCCAAGAGGAGACAGGAAGAAACAGTGGTTAAGCGTGGTCAGAAGGAGACATGGGTTTGGTTTAGACAGGTGGAGACAGGAGAAAGGAGGATACAG
Source organism: Clarias fuscus (assembly GCA_030347435.1). Classification (NCBI taxonomy): domain Eukaryota; kingdom Metazoa; phylum Chordata; class Actinopteri; order Siluriformes; family Clariidae; genus Clarias; species Clarias fuscus. Next base: position 12,830,255 of record CM059219.1, read on the forward strand.
AGGTTTGGTCTCTGGAGGAGGAGAAAAGGGTTTAGTCTGGACAGGAGGAGACAGGGGTTTGGGTTGGACAAGAGGAGACAGAGGTTTATTCTGGACAGGAGGTGACAAGAGGTTTATTCTGGACAGGAGGAGACAGAGGTTTATTCTGGACAGGAGGAGACAGGGGTTTGGGTTGGACAGGAGGAGACAGAGGTATAGTCTGGACAGGAGGAGACAGGGGTTTGGGTTGGACAGGAGGAGACAGAGGTATAGTCTGGACAGGAGGAGACAGGGGTTTAGTCTGGACAGGAGGAGACAGGGGTTTGGGTTGGACAGGAGGAGACAGGGGTTTGGGTTGGACAGGAGGAGACAGGGGTTTAGTCTGGACAGGAGGAGACAGAGGTTTGGGTTGGACAGGAGGAGACAGAGGTTTAGTCTGGACAGGAGGAGACAGAGGTTTAGTCTGGACAGGAGGAGACAGGGGTTTGGGTTGGACAGGAGGAGACAGGGGTTTGGGTTGGACAGACTGAGTGGAGTTTATTCAGAGATCAGGCCGTGATGAAGCTGCAGCTCAACCTCCTGCTCCTGCTGTGCAGCTCTTTCTTTCTACAACTTCTACATCACACTCATGCTCAGACTGCAGGTAAGAACATTCTCATCAGCGTGCGTGCATGTGTGTGTGTGTGTAATATTATTGTCTTTGCATCATTCTATCCATCTGTATGTCTGTTCTTTTATCTTTTTTTCTTATTCTTTCTATGTATCTATTTTGTTTTCTGTTTTGTTTTGCATGTGTCTACCTTTCTATCTATTTGTCTCTATCAGGTAAGTGATATCTAAAAAAAAAAAAAAAATTACAATGCAGTCACTAATCATTTTTATTTACAAAGCAAACAAGCATTAAGAGGTTTACTACACTTGACACTATAAATGAATAGAGACTCAATGACAACACACACACACACACACACACACACACACACACACACACACACACACAAGCACACAAACAGTAATGTGAAATTAAAGTGGTTGTGTTTTCATGAACTAAGTAGACATGTCTGTGCAGGAGTTTGGGTTCAACACTTCTTCATGTGGGGCCTCAATGAGGGAGAAGCTCATATTTCACTTTTATTAGCTGCTGGATTTCCCATATGTGTGTCATACTGTGTGTGCGCGTGTGTGTGTGTGTGTGTGTGTGTGTGTGTGTGTGTGTGTGTGTGTGCGTGTGTGCGTGTGTGCGCGTGTGCTGTCACTGAGTCTCTATGTCATTTTTAGGATAGCAAGTGTAGCAAATCTCTTAATCCTAATAAAGATGTATAATCATGTGTATTTTTGCTGACTGAAGTCTCTTCATCCACTTTCCCACTATTGTGTTAAAAACTCTTAAGCTCTCTTTTGTTCACTCTCTCTGTTTTTTTTTTGTTTTTTACAATGTGTTCACCCTCCACTACCTCATGCCGGAAAAATGCAATTCACTTTTATTTCCCACTTAAATGCATCCTGGTTAGAGGAGTTAGTCAGTCAAAGCACTGATGCTCAGCACTGAGAGGCAGACAGAGAGCACGACACAAACAGACACGTACAGTAGTAAGATGGAACAAGACAGAGAGTAAGAGACAGACACAAAGTGAGAGAGAGAGAGAGAGAGAGAGAGAGAGAGAGAGATCAGGAGTCAGACGCATACAGATACAGTATGCAGAGTGTTAGACTCGGAGACATAAAGAATCACACAAAGAGAGAGCGACAGAGAGAGATTTTAAATAGCCCTTTTTTGCATTAGTCCATTATGACCCCAGGCTTTGTCAAAACAAATCAATGAGATTAGCATTTTTAAAGACATTCTTTAAAATGAAACATTTTTTAGAGAAAGAGAGAGACAGAGACAGAGAGACACTACAGACGGAGAAGCAGCTGGTATACATTTAGATTAAATGTCCCTTAAGTTTTTATAAATAGTAATTCCTGAAAATCATCAACATAAAGTATGAAAAAACTCTCAAGTTCTGCCAGGTTAGATCATTTTTATTACAGTTTTCGTCGGTTGCCTTGGTGCAATAATTAAATGATGATTGTTTGTTCCAAATCACTGTGTGAGGTCGACAAATAAATGGGTCATTTAATGAGACTATTCCAAACATTTTTTCATAGCTTTCACACAGAATTCAGATCATTGCACGAATCTGTTTTTCACTGATGACGATGCATTCAGTAGGTCTTTCTGATCAGAACTGATATTTTTCATTTTCTAATGAACTATATTACTCCCACTTGTTTTTGTCAATATGCTGATTGTGTACTTTCATGCAAATTCATCAGTCATAACAAATACTGTATGTCTAACGGGGTGGGTACTGTTCTGGAAATTTACTAAAACAAGTGAAATGTTGCCAGTTTAGCTTGTGCTAGTTATCTATCTAGCCTAAAACTGTCTATAACACATTTATTTGTTAATTTATAACTACAAACTTTGAACTCTTTTTAACGGGATAAAAAGTATATAATTAATCCCTAGAAGAAGATTTTTCCGAACACTATATGCTACATATTGTAGCTGAGCTGATGTTGGAACTGTGTCAGGCTGTCATTTTCCCAAAGAATTCAGTGGTGTACAAAAATATGCACCACATGAAGGGGTCCAATAACCCACTGTTTTGTGGGGGAGGGGGGAAAAGGGGAAAGATGGCCTAGGGGTATGAGAGGAGGTGAGGGGGGAGGTGGTCAGTGAAAAGAGGATAAGGACACTGTATAAAGGAGTTTGTTTGTTTGTTTGTTTGTTTGTCTCCCATCACTCTCTTTTTCATTGTCCTCTTCCTTAACAACAGCATTGATTGTTTAAAAAAAAACTATTATTAGATTATTATATTTTATTGCCTATTATTATAAAATATATAGGCTTATATGACATTTTTCTAATTTCTGTCTTTTTAAATGGAAGTCCAAGATCAAATTGACACATTTTTTTTCCACTGTTTGCATGCTTTAATTCCACAAACCTCTTTCCATGCAAAAATGCACCCAAAATTGAGAGACTCGTATGATGTTTCTGCCATTCCAATAAGCTAAATTCAGTTGATATCTTTCAGTTGGAACCATACAGTTATCTCCAGGGAACGAAAAGTGCACCAAATAGGAGAAAAGAGAGGTTTAATCTGAACAGGAGGTGACAACAGTTTGGATTGGACAGGAAGAGAAAACAGAGGTTTAGTCTAGACAGCAGGAGACAGAGGATTGGTTTAAAAAGGAGAAGACAGGCTCACTGAAAGGCTCACTCAAGACCAACTCGGTTTAGCTCAGTGGGACTGCAAAAGTTTAATTTAAGTAAATACATTTTTGCATGGAAAGAGAGTTGTGTAATTTGGCTCATTTCACAAAAAATGTACTCACGTTCCAGGTGACAAACTTCATGATCGGTGTTCAGAGCAGCAAAATTTATAACGACTAAGGTCTTTCATAAGGCACTCATATGCACCTCAATTTTGATTAGAAAAAAAAACTTGAAAAATGTAAACTATCCTTTTAAAAACAAAACAAATCTTTCCATCAAACACCCCAAATTGCAAGCAGGTGAAGATATACTTTGAACCAGTTATTACACAAACATACAAAATACAGCTATTCATATGAATTTTAAGCCTTCATTTATGCTGTATTCGTTTCCATTTGTTTAATTTTAAATAATCATACTACGTTCAAAAAAAGCCAAATAACCTTATCACAGCAGGAACAGTATTCTCTCCAAATGTGATTGTACCAAAGATTATAAACCCTATTGTACTCCTTTTTTTTTTTTTAAATAAGTTTTCCAAGAATTTTCTATTTATTTTGTTTATGTTTTCAGGTGCCATGCCAATGAAGGACTTGCAAGCACGATCTAAGACAAATTCATTACATTAACATTTTTGACATTTGGCAGACACTCTTATCCAAAGAAAATTACTTTTATTACATTTTACATTGGAGCAGTTGAGGGTTGAGGGCTTTGTTCTAGGGGGCAGCAGTAGCAGCTAGGTGGTGCTGCTGTTTTAATCCATGACTTTCTGATTAGTAATCAGTCTTAACCACTCTACACAGAAAACTTGAATGAAGAGTCATGCCAGACCTCAACGTCCCTGTGGAATCACACTTCCTTTCAGTGCATGCAGAAATATAATGAGGCACCCTGTCTAATATGGGCCAACAGTTAGTTCTGGCAATGAAAACCACCACTAGAGATGACAGAACACATACAGTAGTGATACTGGTTCCGCTCAGTTCTGGCATCGTAAAAGTGTGTGTTTCCCCAATGATGTTCCTTCCATCAATGAGTTTAAAACTGGCTTCATCCAATTATTCCAGGGACTATATTAAATGGCAAAGAATTAAGCATAAAAAAAACTTTACCTGTACATACTGGAATATCTTGCCTCCTTCAGCATGTAAGTGTCAAACTTTGATGCTTCATTCTGACATAGTTTCCATTATGAACTCAATCAGTAGTAGCCAAACGTACCTTATTAAGTTTCCTTATTTGTAATTACTGTTACCTTGTTTTACCCATTTTAACTGCACTGTTTGCAACAAATGTATCTAAAACGTCAGCCTGCTGTTGAGCACTAAAGATCCTTCCCTTGCCCCCAGTGTGTGATATTCGGTAGATTCTGTAAAATAAATGAAAAAGGCATATTAAAATAAACATTATGACCGTCACAAAAATCTAATTGGTTAAATAACTTCATTACTGCAGATACTTCTTGTTCACTTCCCTTAAAAGAGCATTACTGGAAAGCGGGAATGGTATGACATTTGGATTTACCTATTCTCACTCCAAAACATCCTGACAGTAGATGCCATGGTGCTCTGACTAAGATTGGACTGGACCTTTTATTTAAGAATCATTGACAGGGGTCAGCATGTTAGACTGTATAGCTCTGACTGAAACGCCAGCCATGAATTTTATCAAACACTGGCTAAAATAAAGTCATTTACTTCCTTCACGTATTAATACATGTAAGCAAACAATTTTGATCACTGGTCAAATGCTGTGGTATAAGATGAACAAAAATTCTTGGGGAAATGAGTCATTTTAGGGTTCGTAGCATTAACTTAATTTTATCATACATCCCTAGTGGTAATTATTTTCAGTAGAACTCGGGACGTTTAATTCCTTACTCGTAATATTATTTTCATTTTGGACTAAATTATGTTATTAACATTTATTTCCACCAGCATTCTCACATTCAAGCGAGAGCTTTGTATGACTACGAAGGTTTGTTTTTGATGTTCATTAATTTATTTGGTTTACATGTTTTTATTTATTTATTTTGCTCTTCTTGCAAACAGCTGTTTGGGAAGCCAGTCCTTCATACTGGAATCAACAGGCGAAGAAAATGCTGGATGATGCGCGGAAACTACAGCCGTGGACTCACAGGGCTAAAAACATAATCCTCTTCCTCGGTGATGGTGAGTTACAATGTTAAAGTTTAGGCTCAGAGGCAGTGTTAGAGGATGGAGAATTGCTAGATTTAGAGGAGAAATCAGGGCTTGTCATACAATAAAATCAATTGAAATTAGGCTGGGCTTTGCCTCTGCTACAGACAGTTGCCTAGCAAGAAGCTTCTGCATTGCCCAACTGGAACTTCTGCTACACCAGAAGCTTTTGCCCAAAAGGATTTTTTGTTTTGTTTTGTAAGGATATTTGAGCCATATAAATACTGATCAATTTTTGAGACTGCACATATACATCAGAGGATATCCCTGCGTTAGTATCTGTATTTATACACAAAGAAATTAATTATTCTTCTCATTATATTCATTCTAATTATTTAAATAATTCAAACAGTATGAATATTTTAGGCATATAATTTTTGTTTAGGTACTTTTTAGGCTCGACATTTTAATAAATTTTTTCATACAGGAATGGGTGTGTCCACTGTCTCGGCTGCTCGAATCCTGAGAGGACAGATGGATGGAGAATCAGGAGAGGAGACTGCCCTCGCCATGGATACATTTCCCTACCTTGCACTGTCAAAGGTAAAAAAAAATGACATCATAACTAGATCATCATCACTTACTTAATGATCACCATCATCATCATTGTAACCACATCACTCAATTATTATTACTTAGTCATCACTCATTGTCATCATCATCATCATCATCGCACCATTAGCACTCCTTCATCATCCTTATAACATCATCATTGCCATTATCATTATGACTATCATCCTCACTACATGATCATCAGCATTAGCATTAGCATCAGCAGCATTACAATATAATACCATCATTCAATTGTCATCATTATCAACAGCAGCACTACTGCATCGTAATCATTGTTTTACATTTTTTTAAGGCCACCTAAATATAATTTAAACATTAACGCACATACACACGCACACACACACACACCTAAACACACACATTAGTGTGATTTCTTACTGTCTACTTTGTGTATTTTATATTCTAAACCACCTGTTCCTGGACCTCTGTACCCAAGTGTTTATATGTGTTTGTGTTGTGTGTGTGTGTGTGTGTGTGGTTGGGGGGGTTGCTGAGTGGTTGTTGGAGGGTGGGTTTTCAAGTGGGTATGGGTTTAAGTCGGTTGTTTATTTCATACATTTGTGTTGTCTAATTTTACAGAAAAACAGGAGGCTCTACTTTTAGCCTCATGTAGGGAAAAAAAAAATGACAGCACTTTTGCTATCCACTATTCTTCTCCCTATAGTGTTTCCAGCTAAATTGAATCAACTTTTTGCTAGATTTATGATGTGTTAATGTTAGCGTGTTTGTGTTTGTGATGTGTGCAGACATACAGCGTGGATAAACAGGTAGCAGACAGTGCGAGCACTGCTACAGCATACCACTGTGGTGTTAAAGCAAACTCTAAAACGGTGGGTTTAAGTGCGAGTGCCATTCCCTACGAGTGCAACACAACCTTCGGAAACGAAGTACACTCTGTCCTACACCGTGCTAAATTACAAGGTATGCTAACACACTAACAAAACGCTGTGCGAGCGGGCAAGTGTGTGTCGAAAAGTTTGAGGTGTCAAGAGGAATAGGTTATATGTAACATAACCTGTGTGGAAAGCTACAATAGGTATATTTCTTTACATTTATGGCATTTGGCAGACACCCTTAACCAGAGTGAAGTAATTAATAAGCAACAAATTTCAATGATGAATGCCATGGTAACATTGTAATTATAGCATTTACAGCATTTGGCAGACGTCTTCACCCAGAGCGACTTGCATTTTTATCTCATTATACATCAGAGCAGTTGATGGTTAAGGGCCTTGCTCAAGGGCCCAATAGAGGGAATCGTGGTCAGGGGTTTTAAAATTGCGACTTTCCAAAATGTCGTCCAATCTCTTAACCACTGAGCTACCCCTGACCCCTGTTTAAGAAAATAAGGAGGTAAATAGATTCTCTGAAACTGCAATTTTGTTTGAGTGAGGCACAGGGTAAATAGTTTGGTTAGAATAATGTGTGGGCGGAATTAAAGTGACTAGTGATGTTAACTGAAGGCAGGGTTAGAGTGAAAGTCAGATTTAGAGTGAGTTAGACTGAGAAAAGTGGTTTAACAGCAATGGGTTGGGATAAAGTGAGAGGTGGTGTTAGAGTGAAGGAAGGGTTTTACAGCAATAGGCAGGGTTAGGGTGAGTGGGGTTGTTGCACATCAAGAGAACTCACTGTAACTAGGCCTTCTAGAGAAAAAGTTCTCATGAGATCCTGTTGATAATCAATGTGAGGTCAAACACAGTAGTAGATGTTGGAGGGCAAAGGTCACATAATGATGTGTGTTTACGGCCAATCTTTATGACTCTTTATCTTAAGGAACAAATAACTATGAAGATAAGTCCTGATAAGAATTGATTAACTATTCTACCTTTATCCTTTTATCAGGTCCCTAACTAATGTGTTGCGAATTAGTATTTTCCATTAATCAGCTCCATCTCAAGATATACTCTTACTAGGAAAAGAAGCAGAGACCTATAATTACACACACACACACACACACACACACACACACACACACACACACACTTTCCTAACATTAAGTCTTTAAATCTGCCAACTTCCAGTACCACACTGTTATTTTATAATTCCTTCCACTCCCAAGCTCTGAGTACAGCTACAAAAAAATAGTGTGTGTGTGTGTGTTCATGTGTGTATGCTTGTGTGCTTGTGTGTGTGTGTGTGTGTGTGTGTATGCTTGCGTGTGTGCGCGTGTGTGTGTGTGAGGTCCGTGTGAATGTGCACAGTCCCTATGTGTGACTGTGTGTGTATTTGAACAAGTGTGAAACATGTCCGAATATGCCAACTCAGTAATGCCTGAAGAATAACCTCACTGTGTCTTGAGTATTTTCCAGAAAACAAGAACATGTTTTTTTCATATCTTGTGTTTATTAAATATATTTACTGTGTGTACCATTTACAGCTAAAAATATGATGGCTTTCCTGAAGAACATTTGCTCATCATCTCTGATGTACATCTAAAATCCCTTAAACTAGAATGAACTCTTTATACCCCCATTATGATTTTTCAATTGCCCTTGTTGGTTTTATTTAGAAACCCAACAACTCCAATTAGAAAAGTTTCAGAACATATTAAGAACCATTAGTTATCTAAAAACCTCTACAAGAACCCTTGCAAAAAGCCTACTGTTTCCCCTAATAGCTTTCTTCTGATTCTTCTGGGCTTTTAATAGTTTATAACTTCCAAAAAGTGTAACGTGTGATTAGAAAACTTTGGTTTCTGTACTTGATTGTGTGGAAAAACAAAACACGGAGGGTAAACACTACCTTTTAATTCTGTATATAATTTCCTTGCCCCACTGGTGTACTTATCCCATTGTTTTACTAATGTTTGAATATCATCAATGTAGAAGGTTTTCTCAGTATGCCAGATGTAACTTTTGACACGCCTAGGAACCTTTTAATGACACAAACATGTCACTTGGAGTTTGGTTAGAACTGTGGCATCTCCCAGTTGAGTTCCTGTAATGTGCAAGTGGTGTTGGTGAATTATTCTGTGTGCACTTCCCACAGACAGCAGCGTCTTTTCTGCAATTTAGTGAGAAGTTAATGTGGATTTTCAAGTATCAGGTGTTCCATTCATTTAAATGTTTATGAGAACGACTGTCTTACATCAATGTCTGCAGTGGGGTCTAAGCCACCTTGGTCGGGTCATTCACAACGCAGCCTTCTTTAAAATGTTTGCACCATTCAAATGTTTTACTGTGTAATGTTAGGGAAGTGTATAAAAGAAAGAGGCGATACCAGCGTTCTCCGGTTCAGGAGCTTTATTATGGTATTAATGACAAAGCAAAACAATAACACGAACTCACTCAGCACACATCCAACGAACTCTCTGTCTCTCTGGCACATACCTTGTCACTCAGTCGTAACTACTCTACTATAAGCACCTAGGCTATTCAGTATGTTACCGTATATGTTCTAAACAACTATCATTACATCTCCCCTTTCTTTGAGTTTCAAAAAAGTGTAAACATATCAATTTCAAATTACAATTCCAACAAATAGAATAACCAAACAAACAGTTGTTTCACAGGCCCTTCTTAATACAAACAACTTACAATGTAACTTGTGTACATAAATATACAGAAGACTACCTAGGGATTCCGGGTAGACTACCGGTCACCCACATAGACGCTGAGGATTATTCTGCCTCATTTAGCAATCTATGTATTAACTACAAAGTCTTTCAAGTATGCAGGCCTCCGAACAATTCTTCCTCTGGATGTAACAACATTTTCACGTTGCTCAGGAGCATGCTGCTCTATGCTCTGAATTTGGACGCTCTGTGGCTCTTCTGTGTGCATCAGTTCTTCACTTCCACTTGACTGTTGTTGACGTGAAGCTGCATTGAAGAACCGTAGAGGTTTCCTGTTCCTTCTTACATCTCCACCTTCTGTGCTAATTATGTAAGATCTCGGAGTAGTGTGTTTACAAACAACTGTGGCAGTCTTGTTCCAGCCTTTCTCGTTGTCTGTCTTGACAAGAACAGAATCTCCAGGTATAAGTTCAGGCAATGAACGGCAACCATGACGGCTGTCATAGTAATGCTTGTATTTGGACTTTGCTTTACTGTCTGCCGCTCTCACTTTTGAGAAATCAGGCCACTCAGGCAGTAGCGTCTTTTCCAGGACCGGAACTGGCGTTCTCAGCTGACGTCCGAGCATCAGTTGTGCTGGGCTATATCCTGTCGCTTGGATAGGCGTAACTCTGTATGCAAGTAGAGCTAAGAAAGGATCTCCTTGTCTTAGAATATGTTTTGCTGTCCTTACCGCCCTTTCAGCCTCTCCATTCGACCGAGGGAAATGCGGGCTTGAGGTGACATGAGCAAACCCGTAAGCTAACGCAAACTCCTGAAATTGATGACTAACAAACTGGGGGCCATTATCAGTCACCAGTATATCCGGACAACCCCATCTGGCGAACATGTTGCTCAACCTTAACGTCACTGACTTTCCTGACATGTCTGGAAGATACGCAACATCAATAAATCTGGAGAAATAGTCAACAACTACAAGGTAGTTTCTTTTGTCAACCTCACAAATATCAGCTGCAATTCTCTTCCAAGGTCCATCTGGCAAGCGGGTAGTAATCAGGGGTTCTCGTTGCTGTGTAGGTTTGTTTGATTGACAAACTGTGCAGTTTTCTGTGAATAACTGAATCTCCTTGCTAATGCCAGGCCACCAAACACTTTGTTTTGCACGCTCCCTGCACTTGACAATACCCATGTGACCTTCATGAAGTTTCCATTTGACCTCAGCTCTCATACTGCTTGGAATGACAATCCTATCGCCATAAGTTAAAAGATAGTGAAATACAGATAACTTAACTCTTACAGCATAGTAAGGCTTGGCATGTTCAGGTATTTTTGAAGAATACTTTGGCCATCCTTGTCTCACATACCTCAGTATCTCTTGCAAATTGGGATCAGCTTTTGTGTTTTCCACAACTTCACTCAACCGTGAGTGTGACATTGGCCAGGCTTCTGCAGTAGACTTCTCTAGAGCCTCTATGTCATCTGTGAGCTCCACCGATCCTAGTTGTGGTGTTGTTAAAGCCGGGTGCCTGGAAAGTGTATCAGCAGCAACCAACAGCTTTCCTGGTACATACTCAGCTTTGGCGTTGAATCGCATCAGTCGAATCAAAAGTCGCTGACATCTCAGAGGAACCGTGTCCAGTTCCTTACTGTTAACGAGCGGAACCAAAGGTTTGTGATCTGTATGGATCATGAAACTATCCAGACCGTACAGAAATTTTGAAAACTTTTCACACGCCCACACCACACTGTGGCATTCCTTTTCTATTTGCGCATATCTCGTTTCTGCATCATTCAGGGTACGAGAACAATACGCTATGGGTCTCAAGCATCCATCGTGCTGTTGAAACAGAACTCCCCCTAATCCATAGCTGCTAGCATTTGCGCTAACTATGGTCGGTTTGTTCACGTCGAAAAACGAGAGAATTGGGGCTTCGGACAAGAGCCCTTTGATTCTTGTAAGAGCCTTTTCTTGTGCATGACTCCAAGTCCAAGCTGTTCCAGCTTTAAGAAGATCGTTAAGCGGATGGGTTACATCAGCCAATCCAGGTAAGTAACGACCTAAATAGTGAACCATCCCCAAGATCCTCTTCACTTCAGTCACATTCTGTGGGGGTTGAATATTCATTATAGCATCCACCTTTTCCTTATCAGGTCTGACTCCCTGAGAATCAATGACATGACCCAGAAATTGTATCTGTGTTTGTCTCAACAGACATTTGTCCTCATTGAGTTTCAATCCAGCATCGGAAATCGTTTCCAAGACCCTCTTTAGTCGACGATCATGTACCTCTTGTGTCTCTCCATAGACAATAATGTCATCCATGTACGCCGCCGTACCCTCGTGGTCTTTTAAAAGTTTATTCATCTCCCTTTGGAATATTTCCCGTGCACTAGAAATTCCAAAAGGCAATCTATGAAAGAAAAATCTCCCAAAGGGTGTTATGAATGTGGTGAGTTTAGCACTCTCTCTTTCCAGTGGAATTTGCCAAAACCCGCTCTCCGCATCCAACCGCGAGAACATTGTTGCACCAGACATATGAGGTAGAATGTCGTCAAGAGTTGGTAGAATGTATCGTTCACGTTCAACTGCTTGATTTAGACGATTTAAGCCAACACATATCCTCACTTGTCCATTTTTCCGGGGCACTGGCACAATCGGAGCACACCATTCAGTTGGCTCAGTGATTTCTTCGATCACGCCACACTTCACCATTCTCTCTAACTCTGCTTTCACCTTAGGGAGTAAAGGCACTGACATTCTTCTAGCAGCTAAAATCGCATATGGGACAGCATCTGCTTTTAGCTTAATTTTCACAGGAGTGGTTCTAAGAAGTCCAACTGATGTGCTTGGTGCGTGTGCAATATTGTCAATTCGCTGAACTAGTCCAAGAGCTGCTGAAACATTTCTACTAAGTTATGACGTACACTGTGAAGCAGTACTTACTTCCTTCGTAGTGAGTGCTAGTTTTGAACTTTCCGATACTTCTCACTTTTCCTCCCGGACAATCTAGCACTGTGTTGACTAAGTTCAAATCAGGCTTTGTCCTAAGAGCGTCATAAGTTTGTTCTGAAATTACACTAATGTCTGCACCAGTGTGAATTTTAAACTCCACATCAGTATCTTGAATCATTAAAATTACATGCCATGGATCATTTGAGTCTTTCACTGTAATTGCACCAAGGAAAAATGAATCTTCGTGTTCTTTGCGCACTACATTTACATCACTGACTTGAATAGTCCGACACACAACAGCATAATGGCCTCTCTTACCACACTTTCGACACTCTGCTCTTCTTGCTGGGCAGTTGACAGTCTTTGGGTGGTGTTTGCCACATCGTGTGCATTTCCCAGCTGCTGAGTCTTTGGAGTGAGTTTCTCTCTGGCTGTTTGGTTTATGTTTCAATGCCGTTTTCGGTCGAAAGGATGTGCTGTACTTCTTATGTGCTACTTCATTCAGGGCCATAGCACCACTTTGTTCAGATACGTGACATTTTATCTGTTCTGACTGCCGTGCATGTCTGCACGCTTTGTCCAGCGACAAGTCAGACATCATCTGCAAACTCTGGGACAGTTCTTTATCAATAACTCCTATCACTAGCCTATCCCTTATATTGTCGCTTTTAGCTTCACCAAACGCGCACGTTTCAGCCAGTTCGTGCAAGCTCCGGATAAACTCCTCCACGCTTTCACCTTGCTTTTGCACGCGCTGGTGAAATCTTGCCCTCTCGTGTATGATGTTTACTTTCGGCACGAAATATTCATCCAGTTTCTCTAAAACTTTGTCATACTTGTTCTCGTCGCCCTCTGTTGCATACACGAATGTGCTAACTATTTGTTCCGCCTGCTTCCCGAGAGAATATATAAGGGTACACACTTGCACCTCCTCCGACTCTTTATCCAACTTCGTGGCTATTCGGAATCTGTGGAAACGCCGCTTCCATTCAGACCATAGCTCGGGATGACTGTAGTCGAAACTTTCGGGAGGGGAAAACTTTGCCATGTCGTCGCGTTGACTTCTGACACCATGTAATGTTAGGGAAGTGTATAAAAGAAAGAGGCGATACCAGCGTTCTCCGATTCAGGAGCTTTATTATGGTATTAATGACAAAGCAAAACAATAACACGAACTCACTCAGCACACATCCAACGAACTCTCTGTCTCTCTGGCACATACCTTGTCACTCAGTCGTAACTACTCTACTATAAGCACCTAGGCTATTCAGTATGTTACCGTATATGTTCTAAACAACTATCATTACATACTGCAGCTAAGAGTCTCATCACATTTCTTCTTCGCAATAAATATCACCACAAGTCCTGGTTTGACTCACGCCCCTCATAAAAAGATTTCCATGGTGGTTTTTTCTAGATGTATGGTTCTAGCTGTGACCTTTTCTGAAATTCCTATGTTGTATAGTTCTACCTGGAACCTTCAAGTGTTACCTTACGCTTATGGTTTCCACTTTTCACCTGTGAAACCTGTGTTTAATCGACCTGTGTTTAAGTGACCTGTGTTCTTATTTGTTGCATTTTCTGCCTGACATTCATTGTAGTTTAATGTGTTTTGTGTGTGTAGGCAAATCAGTAGGCATTGTGACCACCACTCGAGTACAGCATGCGTCTCCAGCAGCAGCATATGCCCACTCAGTGAGCCGCAGCTGGTACAGTGATTCTGATTTACCACCCGAAGCCCAACAAGATGGCTGTGTGGACATTTCCACTCAACTCATCACCAACACCGACATTGATGTAAGACTGATACCTTACTAACATCATTATACGAGATCTCTTTTACGCTCATTACACATCACTGACACCTCCTCCATACTATTGTTTATGTCATTTACAGCAATATATAAGTAATACAAATTACAAAAAGGTAACAAAAGTTATTTATCTGTGGCTCTTATATAACAGAATAATCAATCTGATGGTGCGAAATAAGCAAAATAACCGTTTCCACCCTGAATTTGATTATTGATTGGAACATGCCGATTCAATTCAATTAAATTTTATTTGTATTTTAACAATTGTCATTGTCCCAAAGCATCTCTACACAATCAAAAGAGTTATTTAAGTTTGTATGAAATGTGAATGTGTACGAGTCAAAATGGTCAGATAGTTCCTGATGAGCAAGCCGGGGGCAACAGTGGCAAGGAAAAACTCCCTGAGATGGCATTAGGAAGAAACCTGGAGAAGAACTGGACTCAACAGGGAACCCCTCCTCATTTGGGTGAAACAGAAAGCAGGAATTGATCTGCATTCTTATTGTGTGTTGGGTAGCAGGCAGTTCAGTATAACAGTTGATGTTAAAATTAAGTCCAGGTAGTTATTGGAGGCTCAGGCAGACTTGTAGGAAATTCCAGTCCAGAACTTTTGAGCGGCTGCAGCCAAGTCATGTCCTCAGAGAAACAGCTGTCAACATCAGCCAAGGCCAGAACCGTCTTCATGGTAGGGTGAAACCGTCCCCAGACACCACACGCATCCCAAAGAGTCCACACAAACATCCATGTAACAAGATCTCCGATCAGAAGCGGGGCACCAGGATGAGTCAGACAGGTCCAGAGGGCAGAGGGAGTATGTGATCAATGACAGCTCAGGAATGACATGTGTAGCTCAACAGAGATACAGGGAGATGGAGAGAGAAAGAGAGAGAGAGAGAAGAGGAAAGGGAAGAGCAGAAGAGGAGAGATAACCGTTAGGTATGGAAACAGTACACTAAATATACAGTATATTATGTGAGAGTTCAAGCAGGGACTAACTATAACAGCATAACTAAAATGGAGAACCAGAAGGAAACCGACACGAGAGCTCCCCGAGACGTAAAGCAACCAATCACTTCATCAACAAACCTGAGTGATCAATGAGAGTGGGGAAGACCGCATTTAATACTGGTTCACCATAATATTCTTCATCCCCCAGAGTCCCCCAGATCTGCTCATTTAACTAAGGCAACTCTATTTACAAAATGCTTGGCTAAATAAATAGGTTTTTAGCCTAGACTTAAACACGGACATTATTTGGAAGGCTATTCCATAACTTAAGGGTTTTGAAAGAAAAAGCTCTTCTAATGAAGTCTTTAGTTGTAAATGTTATATATACTGTATATGCATTGCTAATTATATACCAGTAGCATACTAATTGTTGTTAAGAATGTATTAAGAAAAATCATTATCTAATAAAGGATAATCAGTACTTTGTAAGGTGATGTCAATATTGATATTTATTAATACCACATATTAACTATAATTTTTTCTTCATCTTTTCTCTTTCCTCTATTTGTGCATTAGGTTATTCTGGGAGGTGGACGGATGTACATGACACCCAAAGGTACTCCAGATCCAGAATATCCATCTTCATCATCACGGAAAGGTGACCGCGAGGACGACAGGAACTTGATCGAGGCATGGCTGGATGAGCGAAAGGTAAATTACACAACAGGAAGATGTAAGGGGTATTCTGCTTCAAAATAAAAGATTATTAATAGTAAATAAATATGAATAAAAAGAAATAAAATATAGAAAATAAATGTAGCTAAGATAAGAAAAATATACAATGTAAGAAAAATGTAAGAAAGCCTAGCTGTACAAATATGGAGAAGAGGTGATTTCTGTACAAATATAGAAAAATATAGAAACTTTAGTATGGAGATGTGTGTGTGTGTGTACACACACACACAACTGCTCAAACGTTTAAAATCAATCACTTTCTAACTCCATGGTCGTTCCTAATCTTTATTACTTTCTACATTGTGAAGCAATGCTGAAGGCATCCATAACATACAATAATCTCCTTTGAACAGTTAATGTTGAGATCTGTTATTCTTGATCTGTAAAGCCTTCAAAGTTCCATCATGGTGCTTGATGGGTTTTGCAAATGTACTTGACACAACTGCTTTTCTAAGAACTATTCCAGAACAGCTGACCTCTGTGTCTTAAAATAACAATTGACTGTTGTTGTTGTTGTTGTTATAGTAACATAATTACCTAATTCCAAATGTGTTATTTCATAGCTTTGAAATCCCCAGTATTGGTGTAGAATGTAGAAAATAAATCACTAAACAAAAACAAAGAAGTTTGCAAGTGATTGCAAACCTTTGAGCGGTAGTAAATATGACATGTCTTCACCACTGTACAATCAATGCAGTATGGTACTGTGCAGTATATTCTCTGCAAGCATTGATTTTTCAGTGGTGAAGACATGAGAAGAAGATAATTCTATATAATATGCAGATGAAAATGTAATGTTCCCTTCTGCCATGTTTCCTTCTGTTTCCTCAGGACAGAAATGCTCAGTATGTGTGGAATAAAGAGCAGTTTAACTCAGTGAATGTGAACACTACAGACTGTCTGATGGGTAATGTGATTTTGTGAAACATTTGCCCTATTATTATATTTTTGGCTTATGTTTTATATAGCTGTTTATCGTGTTTATGCAATTTGATTAAATTAAACATTACGATTATGAACATAACTCAGAAGCAGAATACTCATAAATCAAATCGTATTTTCCCAGAGGAAATAATGGAAACTTAAATGATTTGTTCCACAGCCCAAAAAAATTAATACATAAAAATAATTAATACAAAATGTAAAGTTAAAATAGAACAAATTAACCTGCACTTTACCTTTAAAAAAAAGTAAAAATAAATTCTGACAGATAAATGCGCACAGGCGCTATGTATGTTTGTGGTTGTGTGTGTGTGAAGCTAAAGTAAGAGGAGAGGAAGATTTAAGCCTCTCTCCTCTCTCTCTTCTTGTCTTACACAGTAACCCTTCCTCCTCTCTTATTTGAGTTTCACAAACACGCGCACGCACAACGGAAACACTGGTTTATCAGGAAAATAAACAAAAAATCTCTGTAATGACACTCGAATGAGCGACACGCTAACAGAATCGCTGCTGTACAGTAAAAATAGGAGGAGAGGTGTGTATATGAAGGAGAGAGGATGAGGGGTGTGTGTATGTGTTTGTAAAGCCAAGAGGAAGAGGGGTGTGTGTGTGTGTGAAGGCGAGTGGAGGAGGGGTGTGTGTGAAGGTGAGAGCAGGAGAGGTGTGTGTGTGTGTGTGTGTGTGAAGAGGAGGAGTGTGTGTGTGTGTGTGTGTGTGTGTGTGTGTGTGTGTGTGTGTGTGTGTGTGTGTGTGTGAAGGGGCACAGTGTCCAATGACGCGGGCGGACAGAAAGTGCAGGCTGATACAGATAGAGAAAGAAATTAGACCTTTAACCTCTCTTGCTTTTGCTATATATGCATGCACACATGGGTATTATAATAAACAGTAAACGCGAGCTGTACACACACGCTTACAAACAGAAAATAAAATATGTTTTACGCGTACACACGTGGTCTCAGTGTTATAGTAAACAGTATATGCGTGCACGGATGTTGATTATACAAGTGAGAGACGTGCACCAAGACCCAGCAGGGGAGACGATTACCCACAATTCCACAGCACAAGAGAGAGGAAAAACCATCGGCACAGTTGTGATCACGTGATGATCTGCATCAAAAAAAGAAGCAGATGCATGCTACATGATACTCATTTTTTTGCTCGTTTTTTCAAGTCAAAGTTAATTAAAAATATTGCTCAGTTTTTCATCTACTATGTCCTTCATTTCAGTTTCTCCTTAACAATATTCATGTCTTTATCCTCTTAAGGTACTTTTTAAGCTTTTGAACTTTCAAAATGTTCAAATAAAATATATATTTATTTATTTTAAAACTGTGTATTATTTATGTTACAATTGTTGAATTTTTCTGACCTTTTAAGGTTCTTTATTTGTATAAAGATCAGTCTGGTCTTCTACTGTGTTATGGCCATTTAATCTATACTTTTCTGATTTTTTTGTCCCCTACAGGGCTTTTTGAACCAAAGGACATGAGGTTTGAGGTGTTCAGGAACAAAACACGTGATCCCTCCATTGTGGACATGACTGAAAAAGCTATTCAGATTCTCAAAAAGAACCCAAATGGATTTTTCCTCTTTGTGGAAGATGAGTAGTTTTTTACCAAGTTACCAAAAAATATTGTTTTGCCGAAAATAAATTGTCTCTAAACGTCTTATGTGTGTAACATAAAAAATAATTTTCAAACACTTAAAAAATTTTTGTTTAAAAAAAATATTTTTTTTCCTTCTTATATGTAATTGCATAACTAATTAAGTTTAGTCACTAAAAAATGTTTACTGCATAATTATGACATGTTTATTTTATCTGTAAGCGGCAGGATTGATCATGGCCACCATGCTGGGATCGCTAAACTGGCGCTGACGGAGACTGTGATGTTCGACAGAGCGATTCGTCGGGCATCTCAGCTCACCAAAGATTCTGAAACTCTCACCATCGTCACTGCAGATCACTCACACGTCTTCACATTTGGGGGAAACACACCCCGGGGAAACCCTATTTTTGGTGCGTAGGATGGTTTAGCGCTGATGTGCATGTTTGCCGGAAACAAGAATGTACTTGTGATCGTGTGAGTTTATATGATTTTTTTTTTTTTTTAGGCCTGGCACCAAAGAATGCAGATGACCGACTTCCATTTACTAGTATCCTGTATGCAAACGGACCTGGATATGTGCACGTAAATGGGACAAGAGCAAACGTGTCTGCGGTGGACTACTGTAAGTGTCTGTGTAAAATGTTAACTTTAACACGATTAGAATAAAACAAAAAATTAACACTAACAGTATTGGACTTTTGGTAGAACCAGATTGAAGCCTCCACAGCTGAAGATAATACTATAGATATGTGTGCAAAAATATCTAACAGGAGGATAAAGACATCAGCTTAATAACCTTAAACTGTAGGAATGGGGTTCATTTCATAGGGATATAATTAAATGATTTCTAAATTATTACAATAATAGCATACAACAAATAAAATAACATATTGAAATTACTCCATGTTCTAAATATAGAGTACTATATATTGCATATTCAGGAGGTTTTGGTAATCCTCTAGCAATCATCCATATGCAGTCTTACATGTTACTTTTTAAGTACATAGTACTTCATAGTTGCTGTTATAAAAAACAGATTCATTACCTTTTCACATTTGAGGAAATTCTTGAAAAAAAAAAATACTACGCCCAGACTGACAGCATGTATAATTAGCTCCATTTCCCAGAGTGCACTGCAGTATACACCTAATTGCTAATACAGCACAAATTGTTCCAATCACACCCATACTCATACACACAACAAAGACACATGCTGTAATACATTGTATTACACTGTATTAATAAAGACTGTGGAGATGTGATAAACATGAAGTATCCCCTCATTTCTGTATTTTGCCTCTGACATAGGAAGCCCCTTATTCTGTGTTCGCTATTCGTTTTTTTTTTTAGATTTATTTTTTTTTTTTGGTAATTCCAGTTTTGGCACCAATATCTTGTTTGTAAATCACCTGACCTTCTGCCTGCTCTGGTCTTTTATGTAGCCAGTGTTATACAAACATGGAAATGTACCAGTTCTTGTATGGCAGATAAAAAGCTGATCTGTTTTTAACTGTTCCATTTGCTGCTCCTTCTGGGGCAGTATGAATCCTCCCGCAGTGAACCTCTATTATAAATCGTTGCTTACTTTGTGGAGCTAAATGCGGCAGTGACGCACAACTGTGCACAAAAAGCAAACAAGTCGACAGAACATCAGCTTAAATGTAGTCGAATGTTGTTTTGTAACAGTTTGCAATGCACATGTAATGTCAGCAATTTGGTCAGTTAGAACTAATTTCATGGACTTCTAAGATTGACATGTTAATGGGAATTCCAGCTTTTTTCAGTCAGGACAGTCAGCTCACCTCACCAATTAAAGTCTACTCCATCTATTACTTATATTGTTTAATTATACCTTGCTCTGTAGTTATTGTGCTTTGTGTTTATTATAAATCAACTTAAACAGTAAGGTGCTACAGATTAACTTTCTCAAATACAGTAAAAGCAATTGATAACCGCGGTTTTATATGTTTATTGTGAGTCACATGGTATGAGATAAGCCAGTAGGAGCTCGGTTAAACTCTGAGCCGGATTATGATATCAGTAATCACTCAGTCGTCCTTGGGTATATAGTCATGTTCAAAAGGCAGTACCACTCTTAATTCTGTTCCAATGAACTGAAGCAATGTTGTAAGAAGAATGGTCCAAAATTCCTTCACAATGATATGAAAGACTGATAAAGTGTTGTTGCTGCTAAATGCAGTTATGTTCATAACTGAGGTTTAGTCATGTCCATAACTAAACTGAGGCGCTACTAAAGTACAACTTTAAAAAGGCAGTAATTCTGTAGAAAAGCAAATTGTCCCTATCTTATTCTAAATTAAGTAATGTTGTTGAAGGTTTGAAGTCAAGGTTTAGGACAACCTTGTCTTAAAATCGTGTGTATTACTATTTGTGTCTCTTTCTCCTTTCTATAGTCGATGAGGAATACATGCAGCAAGCTGCTGTGCCATTAGATGCGGAGACTCACGGAGGAGAGGACGTGGCAATTTACGCTAAAGGCCCGATGGCACATCTTTTCCATGGTGTTAAAGAGCAACATTACATCGCTCACGTGATGGCATACGCCGCTTGCCTCCATCCCTACACTGACTGCCCCCATGACTTTAACTCCGCCCCCTGTCTTTCTCTCTCTTTATTGCTTAGTTTATCATGTGTACTGACTTGGTTTAGCGCAAGATGATGGTGTTAATCTATCCTTGTACTCCAACATGGTCTTTAATTCACCCTCATCCACTTTCCTCTTGATAAAAGCCCCAAGTCATTTTAAGGTTGAAACTTGATCATGTGATATTCCTTCAGATCAACATGAAATGTGCTATAAAATATTGGTTTTAATGCTATCTTACCAACATTAGCTGCCTAAATACAACACTGTTCAGATATTTGCCTGATAAGTAGGTAACATTAATGTTAGGTAGGCTATCTCTTTGATGTTCAGGAAGCTATTATATGAGAAATCAGACCTTAACTTGTGAGGGGGAAGTTGATGAGTGTTTGTTGAAGACTTTGTTTGAAACTCAGGAAAGGTTTTATAATAGATCGTCTTATTATACAAATATAGTTTTTCAGTTTTTCATTCATTTCACCCATCCATGATCATAAATATAAAGAAAATGCCTTCCACAGATGTTAATGTGTTAATAGGTCTTTTTTCATATACGTTTTTTTTGGTTGGTTGTTTTAAACAAGCAAATTTTCTATGCAGAAGTTTTATATGCATTTTCTAAAGTAGGAGTTTCAATGTACGTTACTGTATAATGCATACTGAACCAATTTTAAAAAAAGAATAAATTACTTTTTATTTTACATAATATATACATTTCTATTTGTATTTTTCCCTCAGATGAAAAGAACATAAATTATTAGTTTTTTTTATGTCAAATAATAATAATAATAATAATAATAATAATAAGCTAGTGGCACTCCCCAATGCTGCACATCAATGGTTAATAATCTAGCCCAGAAGATTATATGCAGATAAAAAAGAGCTCTGCTATATGAAAGATTTATTAGCAGCTGAAGCTGGTTAAAATTGAGCATGAGCATGGCATTCTCACCTATTGAGATGGAAAATACATTTCTGTCCATCTAACTCAATAAACTACTCATAACTACTGATGAACACTTTCATGAATAATAAAACTACAATATTTGTAACCCTGTGGGGGAAAATGCCTTAAAATTATGTATTCAATATACCGTAATTCTGCTTAGTTGTGTGACGAATGTATAAATATAATTACACCCGTACAATGTAAAGTTGGCCAAAGAAAGCTGTATTTTAAAAAGTACAGATTATTCTAAAGGGAATCAATATAATTGTTGTCAATGTCAAAAACGAGGAGAAAAGACATTGAACCTACAACATTTCCATGTATCAAACAATAAGGAATAAATGGTATAGAGATGTGGGCTGTGGCCTTATATAAGAAGAACAATGTTAATTCACATATGATTCACAAATAACATCACATTAGAACTGAAATGTAATAATAAAAGAAGAACACAAGAATATGAAAAGGTGACTGAAAAGGTCACACAGAGAGGATGTTACTAATGGGGTAGTTGCAAATAAATCATATCGACAGACATGTAGGCAAATACTCTAATTATATGCATGGCGGGAAAATTCATGATAAATTCTGTATAGGTTATTTAAATAAAACAGAATAACAATTGATTTATTATTATTATTTATTTTACACTTCACTAAGTGTTTCATTTCACTGCATCCAGAGTTTATCCTGGGTATACATTTGTTGCAACATGGTATGTTTACAAGCATCCAATCATGTATGGCCAAAAGCCATAATTCAATTTAATTCAATTGTATTTATATAGCGCTTTTAACAACTGTCATTGTCGCAAAGCAGCTTTACACAATCAAAAGAATTATCGGAGTTTGTATGATGTCATAATGAGGAAATGGGTCATGCAATAAATTAATAATATGGAAGAACACCATTCTATTTTGGTTCACCATGCACCTTCAAAGTCAAATGCTCATCCACACCTATAAGCACTTCAGCAGAACTTATCCAACTATCAGCATTCTTTGGTTTTAATGTTTTATGCAAATACAGACAGAAAACTCCCCACAAACAACCTGATCTAAGGATCAAATAGGGAATGCTGGAGCTATGAGGCAAAAGCAAAAAGTAAGTTTATAGTTGGTAGAATCTTACAGTTAAGTGTAAATATGGTAAAAAAAAATAAATAAATAAAACTTATTCATAGTAACAAAGTACAATTCTCCATGTATTTTCCATTCCTGATTAAAGTACAGCAGTGATGTTCGAGATATAAGTCCAGGGTTAACCAGACTGGAATTGGTGGAGTCACTGCATTCATCACACATTAACAGTGGCTTTGATATCAAATATTTTACAACATTGCAAAGTCAGTGATCTATTTATTATATTGTTTACATTAAAGAAAACCGTGTGTGTGTGTGTGTGTGTGTGTGTAAGAGAGAGAGACAGAGAACGAGAGAGAGAGTTTTTAATAATGTGGCCATTTTCTAAGGTCACTTCAGGTTTATATATTTTCATGGGTATCTGTAATACTGCTTTCACACTTGCAGTAAAATTGCTGCTCATGCAATGCACACTCTGAAATCAGTTAGCTAGGTTCATTGTAATGGTTACAATTTCAAAATTCAATTTCTATTTTTATTTTCTACACCACATTTCGCAGTTTTCATTGTCCACGCTGATCATTCATAACATTACGATCCATAGCATAAGCATCTTTAAAAAGTCTCTCATAGCATATCCAAAACAACAGGTCTTCTGGGGTGTTCCTGGTATGCTGTGGTTAGTAACTATCAAAAGTAGCCTAAGGAAGAACAACCAGTGAACTGGTGAAGGAGTCAGGTGCTGTCCAAGGCTCATTAATCTGCATGGGAAGCAAGCCTGTGACCTCTCATCCCTCATGAAAGAGACCTCTTTCAAGAAGAGAGTGCCATGCCACACTGCTAAATCATTTTGAAGTGGTTTGAGAAGCATGACAATGAGTACAAGTTGTTGACTTGGCCTCCAAATTCCTCAGATCTAAATCTGATGTGCTGGACTAACAAGTCTGATCCATGAATGCCTTGCAACTTATGGAACTTAAAGTATCTGCTGCTAATATCCTGGTGCTAGGCACCACAGTACACATTCAATGGTCTTGTGGAGTCCATGCCTTGATTGTTCAGAGTTGCTTTGTGGCACAACAGGGACCTACGCAATATGAGGCAGGTGATTTTATTGTTATGGCTAATTAGTGTGTAACTTCCAGGTATACTCACTCACTCGCTCATCATCTATACCGCTTTATCCTGTATTCATGGTCACGGGGCATGGAGCTTATCCCAAGATGCTTAGGGCACAAGGTGGGGTACACCCTAGACCGGGTGCCAATCCATCACAGGGCACACACACATACACACACTCATTCACACACTACAGCCAATTTGGGAACGCCAATTAACATAACCTACATGTCTTTGGACTGTGGAAGGAAACTGAAGTACCCGGAGGAAACCCACCAAGCACGGGGACGACATGCAAACTCCATGCACGCAGAGACTGGAATCAAACAAACGGCAGCAAGTTGACCGTACAGTCCATTCGCAGGTGCTGGTAACACGCAGGCATCAGGATCTGCATGCGGATGGAGCTGTGGACAAACTCTAGTAACCTCTAGTACTATATAGTCAAAAGTGCAATCGTATTAATCAGAACCTATGAGCTTATGAGCAATTTATGAGCATGAGAGTGATTTCTGAAATGTATTACAGTTTTGACTTGAAGTTGTGTTCATGGAGACTTGAAATTAAACTAAACAAAACTGGCTATAGCATTTGCAGCCCTAAGGCAAGCCAAGGAAGAATGTCCACGGCTATCTTTATGGTTTCCATGTGCTTCCAATCTCATAGTGATCTTTAGGCTGTCCATGTGGGACTAAATACCCAGGCAAGCTTTCTAGATTAGATTGATGAAACTCTGGTGATAAGAAGATTGTGTCCTTCACTATAGGTTTGAAGGTTATTTTTAGAAGATACATTAGCAATGAAATCATTTTAATTCATCATATCATGTAAAATACTCACTAAGAGGACATTCATTTTGTCCTCTATGTTTATTTTTCTCACATTCACTCGGAACTGCAACATGGTTGGGTAAACGTTCAAGGGTGGTAAACACTACTCAGCACTCAGTTTTCTAAAAGTCTACTGTGAGTAAAAGTGAAGTAGAGAAAGAGAAGTAAGTTTGATTTATAATAATTTGTACTTTATGTAAATCCTTAACCAATATAAACTACTAATACCAATTTTAAAAAAGTTCATATTAATTTTCAAAGTTTTTAATGTAGCAGCTAGTAATTAGCATTCAGCAAGTTTGTATAAAGTTATGCTAGCTGTTTGAGAATCCAGCTGCCTTTAGTTACCCTTAGCTAATGTTTTCCCTCTTTTTTTTTATTATTTTGTGGGGGTGGGGGGACGGGGGTGGCGGAGGTTCTCTGCTGAAAGTAACTAATTTACCATCAACAACTTACAGTACATCCTGGTGTAGCTTTTTGCATACACAGATGATGGCAAACCTTTTCTGTACAAAAGGAAAGGTCTTCATTTACTTTACATTCAAGTATATTAAGGAGTTGAGTGAAGAAGCATATAAAGAAGTATAAATTAAAATCACAGAAAAGAACAGAGAGGAATAGGATCACATGCATAAACAGTCAAAGTACTTCATACTAATACAAAATCACTTCTACGTATTTAATCCTCTATAAATACACAGTACCATTGAAAAAACGACGTAAACAAGGGAATCGCCATGAGGATTTAAATTGAAAAACCCTCATAATACTCAAGAGCAAGAGTGGGAGAGCGAAACTGACAATCTAACATGATCTGAATATCATCTCTGCAATTAAAAAAAAAAAGTCAATTCAAAAACTGAATATTCAGTACACTAGAGAAAATTATCCAAGCACATGAAGCTACATGTTGGAAAAAATACAAGACTTCTAATATTGTTGTGAGAGATAAAGGTTAATGAGTTATAAATTTAATGTGTACTTCAGTTGGGCATATGGGATGACCTTTGGTCTACAGTAAAGCTATAAAGCGAAGAACCCTTGTTTGTGTGTATGTGTGTGTTTCTTCCACATCCAATTCACACTATGGCTCCCAAACACACCCTTATATCTGGAACATTAATTTTATTTTTGATTCATGCCTGTTTCTCTGCCATCCCAGGTAAGGTTTTGGTCAGTTTTTGTAATAATATATTTGTTTTGCAGCTTTAGTTCTTACAAAAGGTTATGTATGATATTCTTCATATTTTTCATATTGTTGTGTGGAAAATCTGGTGTAAGGTCAAAATATTTGTATTTAGGGCATGCAAACACTAATACATTTTACAGTATTTGATTACTGCAAAAATGTAAACTGTAACATAAAAGGGAATTTGAAAGTATTTATGAATAAATACAAGATGAATCCCTTATAAATTAAAAGTATTTTAGAACTGTAATAATATAATTACAAATTTTGTATAATTTTATTATAAGATATGACCTATCAGTCATATTTAAGATTTTGATTTTAAATATGACTGATATGACCTATGGCCATAAAACATCTGTTTGTGTTTTTAATTCCTTGTCTAAACATAAATCACATGTATTCTTACAAAGCTTTTAATGCCCTTGAATTATCTATCAATCGCAAGAATTTTCATTTAAAAATAAACAAACAACTGTACATAATTTGCAGTGCATCTATAAGAGATGCGTGTGTGTGTGTGTGTGTGTGTGTGTGTGTGTGTGTGTGTGTGTGTGTGTGAGTAGTGGAGGAAGAAGATCCAAGATTTTGGAACATAAAAGGAAAGGATGCTCTCATCACGGCTTTGTCACAGAAGCCAAATATTCATCGAGCCAGAAATCTCATTCTCTTTCTTGGTGATGGTAAGTCACATGATACTGATTTATTTCAATTTATAAAAAAAAAAATCATGAAACATAAGTGTTCTCAGTAGAACAAACAAATAAACAAGCAAATAAATTTGTTATTATTCATTAGTATTTTATATATATAATAACTACACTGTAAACCCGGCTAAGTTGATTGAAACCATTTGAGGCACGTGATTGGCTCAAATGGTTTAAGTAATCAACAATAGAAAAAGTTCATTTGTTTAAGTATAGTCAACTTAATTTAAAACAGTTCAAAAAGTTATATTTAAAGTCATACACACTTAATTGCTTTAAGTAATTAAGAGTAGGAAAAAAAAACTTAGCCAACTTACATGTAAAATAATCAGAACTTAATATTTTAAGTCAAATTCATTTAATACCATGGATTTAATACTAAAATAATTGGGATAGGAAAATTCCAGTTCAGTTTGCAGTATTTTTTATTTTTGAAGTTCATAGATTCATTATAGGTATATTGTAGATGCATATATGGGGGTATAGCACACACTTGTATGTAGAACAAATAAACATATTTTCTCTTAACTTCGGATGCAGAGCCTAGGCTTCATTTGTCCAGAAATTTTTGCCTCTGACGTTTACACTTCCATTAGTTTGTTATGGAGAGAATTGTTTTTTTAATATGGATGAACCAACCATCAATGTTATTACAACAAAAAAACAAGATATCAACCCACCTTTGTCTGTAGTAATAGCTCTGCTAATTACTGGCCAATCCTACCCGTCTTCCTCTTGAAGATTTCCATCAAGTTTGGACACAACCCATCAAGCACACCAAAGAATTCCTCTTTAAGATTTTTTCAAACAACTCATTTTTGCATACAGACTTATAACACAAATGAAGCTCTTTTAACTTGTTGTACAATTATGTATTGTATGTTGGACAAGTTAAAAGAAAAAGACATTTTTTCAACTACAATTTTTCAACTACTGAACTTACAACTGAAACTGCTCACTAAGTTCACTAAAAGAAAGGGCCTCTTCTTTCCTGCTTTCAACTCTCGTTTTAAATCGTCCAAACTTGAGAAAAACAGAAAAATACAAATGTAATTTTTTTAACTGCATGCTGCTACAGATAAGTTCCAGGCAGAAAACATATTTGTCCAAGGAGAAGGTAAATTGCAGGAAAAAAAGCTAAATTTACTCTGTGATATTCAGAAAAAGGTGCAATTTTCTCAATATCATTCAACAAACAAGCCCAGAACAGTTTTGAATGTTGAGCCAATCAGCCAGGGGTGCAGCCTTGGGTAAAACTTGATAGTTTAAGTGTGTTACAAAATTGAGTGCACCTAGTGATTATCTCTTCTATTCATACTGCAATAAAACAACATTTTTAAGTGATATTTACTCTAACTGTTTGCATAGAAACAACTTTGGGGTTAACAGTGTATAGTTTTGATTATAGTTAAAGAAGACTTTATGAATTAAATTTAATCAGCCTGTGCTGAGAACATCATGCAGAGTGTTTCTTGGAGACTAATCTTTTATGTACATCACAGTGGATCATATATAGTGAGCTCTCGGTCTCGCTCCTGTCATTAGCTCCACACAAGATTAGATATGAAGAGAGTAAACCGCCAGTTATATGGACATAAATGTGCGCATGTGTGTGTAGGTATGGGAGTTTCAACAGTGACGGCTGCTCGGATTCTCAAAGGGCAGCTTGCTGGAAAAAATGGAGAGGAGACAATGTTAACCATGGACACGTTCCCTCACCTGGCTTTATCCAAGGTTTACATTTTACACTAATTACATTTAATTCGGTTCAGGTGTTTAAATCTGTTCAGATCAGTTCAGTAAATCAGTTCAATTAAATCAATTTAGAAATTTCCCCTCTGTGGGATGAATAAAGGTATACATGATATTTTCTTAAATTGGTTCAGATAAATAAATCTGTTCAGTTCAGTTTCTATAAATCAGTTTAGTAGATCAGTTCAGTTAAATAACTTAGTTTCGTGTGTTTAATTCAATAAATTAATTCAGTACAGATAATCAGTTAATTTCAGTTCAGTTAATGAATTCTGTTTAGTTCAGTTAATCTTTTCAGCATTTAAGTTCAGTAAATCCAGTTCAGTTCAGTTCAATTTAATTCAGTACATCAGTACATTTCAGTTCAATAAATTAGACCAGTTTAGAAAACCCAGTTCGTTTACTTTCCATTTTATAATACGTTTCTGTAGCATTATGTCTACTTCCTCTTTTTAAATTAATTTTATTTTATTTAATTCATTCATTTAATGAATTTTAATAATTCAGTTTATTTCAGTCTGCATGCTAGGTTCCTACATTATTACACAATAGTTGAGTTCCATAGTTGAGTTCAGGTCAATATAATTCAGCATGTTAAAGTTTTTTATTATTATTATTATTATTAATATTCTTTATGTTATGAAAACCCACAGTCTGAACTGCCAGGTATTTCATTTTGTGTCTTCTTCTCTGTAGACCTATAACGTGGATCAGCAGATGCCAGACAGTGCTGGTACAGCCACAGCATATCTCTGTGGTGTCAAAGCAAATTACGGAACACTGGGCCTCAGTGCTGCAGCTCGGAGGGGTCAGTGTACAACTGCCAAAGGCAACGAGGTCAAATCAGTCCTCCACCGCGCCAGAGCAGCAGGTACTGCACATAGGCTTATGTGCTGATAATAAACTGATACACTCCAGATGAAATAATCGATAATTTCATTATAATACAATAATATATAATAATACCAAAGAAATTATAGCATCAGATTTGACCAATCTGCAATCTTATGGTAACTTTTTTTAAAGCTGGACTTTAAACTCTATAATCAACAGTTTTGCTGCCCTCTTGTGGTGATGTCAAATCAATATTCCTATAATTTACAGCAGAATACATAAAAGAAGGCACAGCTGCATCTCAAATGTTAATTTCCTAGAAAGGTTTTGTTAAAATGTATTCTAAACAACGACTGCTCTTGAGGAAACTTAAAAAAAATCTCACATCCTACTATGCCAACTGTAGCATTGCTGCCCTTTTTTCTGCTTTTCAATTATTTTTTTTTTTCAAAAATAATTTTTTTACATTTTAAAATCTTACCAATTTTCCTTTATTTATGAGCAGCAGATTTCTTTAAAATGATTTGACAACATCATACTTCACTAAAATCCTGAACATTTAAAAAGTATAAACCTGGTGAAGTATGTTTAGTTTTTATGCATTAAAACTAAAGACATTATTATTTATCAGACTCTTTCAGTGATTTAAACCTGCTTGATTTTTTACATAGTCTTATCTTGTTGAATTTCAATTGTATTAATTTTACACTCAAATGTATTGTTTTTGTCATTTATTTTTACTGCATGTACACATTTTTTTACATTACATTTATATTTCCTATTAAAAACCATTATTCATTTTTATTATTTTACCCACTTCCTTTTATTTGACTAGTTAATATTACTCATTTCTGGGATTCTTGGGATCTCCTAGATGTTCACGGTCAAGCAGCATCTTTTATTTATTTATTATTTTTCTCCAGGGAAGTCTGTGGGTATTGTGACCACCACACGAGTGCAGCATGCATCCCCAGGGGCGAATTATGCTCATATTGTTGAAAGAGACTGGTACGGTGATGCTGAGCTGCCTGCTAGTGCATCAAGCGAAGGTTGCACAGACATTGCTTACCAACTCGTCCACAACACTGATATTAATGTAAGATCACTGACACTTTTCCATTATTAAATCAGTATTCTTTTACATTAATAAATCTATTAATTATTTAACACACACAGTGGGAGTGTGTGTGTGTGTGTGTCTGTGATGGGTTGGCACCCCATCCAGTATACTTAATTAATGTATGGATTAGATAGATTGTTAAGTACATTCCTCCATTGTGATTGTATGAAAAGCAAAATACACAGTACATGTGAGGAAGCCAAACATTATGATCAATACTTGTGCAACTATAATAGAAATATGCTTCTTTGTTCTTTAGGTGATTTTAGGTGGAGGGAGAGTGTACATGCTCCCTGAAGGGACTGCAGATCCTGAGTATCCTACAACCTTCGGTAGCAGAAAGGATAAGACTAACCTGATTGATGAGTGGCTCAAAAACAAAAAGGTAAACTTCTGTCCTTGTTCAAATTGTGCAATTTACAATTTTTATAAAACAAGACACAGTCAGTCTTATTGATCAAGATGGTGCATGTAAAATATGATCTAAAACCTGCCATATTCAATGTTGGGTAACTTAAACAGCTTCATGAATCCAACACAAATGAATCAGTCAGATGCAGGGGAATCAGACTTTAGTTTCAATCAGTTTTATGAATTATGTTCAGAGAACCGAGACAGTTCTATGAATCAGATAAATGCAGATGAATTGGGCCATGAACTAGTTTAGAACTAGATTTTCAGAAAATTCATGAAACCCATTAATCAATTAATCATACAAATACAAATGTAAAAATGGATCAGATGTAAATGAATAAAATATTCGAATTAATCATATTTAAATTAATCAAACACACCTGATTGATTGGTGAAAAAGGCTAAAAAGGGAAAGTCTTAAGTCTGATCTGAGCCTCAGTTTCTGAAATTGTTCCAAGAAAATTATTGTGCACCTTTGTACTTTATACAAAAGGTGCTTTGTACTTTATACAAACCTATCCTTTAACTGTTTTATTTTTTTCCCTTCAGAATGCCCATTATGTGTGGAATAAAACTCAACTCAACAATGTGGATGAGAAAAACACAGATTATTTAATGGGTAATATAAAGGTTTTTTTTAGCCACAAGATCAATTTCCCACCTTACATCCTACTTACGTCATAAATATGATGTGGGCCTCCCTCATTAACTTAATAATGATGAATAAAATAATTAATACATGTATTCTCTCCCTGTGTGGTCAGGTCTTTTTGAGCCAAAGGACACCAGGTACGAGCTTGATAGGAATCAAGAAACAGATCCATCACTCACAGAGATGATGGAAAAAGCCATCAAGATCCTCAGCAAGAATCCCAATGGATTTTACCTTTTTGTGGAAGATAAGTATCCATGCTGGGTGTGATAATGATCACACAGGCAGCTCAGGGGGAAATATCTTTATAAATCTGTGCCTGAATTGGTCCGTTGAGCCAGTTTTTAAGTTAAGATAAATTGAGTGCATATTTGAGTAAAAGGGATTAGGCATGTCTTTGATGGGTACAAATCGGTGTTGTCTTTGAAACCAATTGGATGTGCTGTTTAGTGGGGAAAAAATTGGTTATGTCATTAAGTAATGCGGACAGGTAATGCTTTTTTCATGGAATGGGTTCGTCTTTGCCCAGGACAAAGGTCTTTCAATGGCGAAAAAATGGTGTGTACGCAGGACTCAATCACATTAATGTAACTAATAAGATTCCTGCAGTAATTAGTGTGTGTGTGTGTTTCTACGTGGTAGAATAGATCATGGTCACCATGCAAGTGAAGCTAAACATGCTCTGCATGAAGCAGTGGAGTTTGACCGTGCTATCACCCGAGCAGCTGAGCTGACCAGTGAATTGGACACCATGACTGTGGTCACCGCTGATCATTCACATGTGTTCAGTTTTGGCGGAAACTCACCCCGGGGCAATCCAGTACTGGGTACAGTATCAAATTATTTTGATCGGAATCATGTGACCAGGAATCTCATTTAAGTAGCCTCCTGCACTGACAGTCTTGAACAGATGTGATGTCTATAATGTTGTGTTTGTTCATTAACACAGATCTCTCATTTATGTAAATTAGTAAGACCCTGTTTTCTGCAAATATATTATGGTCCCATTTTATGAAAACTAGCATGATCATTTTAATGCAAATCAGTTCGTTCCCATTATATGGAAATTTCTATGATTCCCTACCAATCTCTGCATTATTTATAGTAGTGGGTTTATAGCCACTGTAGTTTTTTGGTCATTAAAATAATTTTAAATAAAGATAAAATTATAATGAAACAGTTAATACTAGTTATTTTTAAACTTATAAATAACTCTAAAATAATATGTATAAACTTAATGCTTGGACAGCACAAGCACAACAGAGACAAACTGGAAGTGTGTAAAATCTTTAAAAAAAAAAAAAAAATCATTATAATAATAATAATACAGATGTTTGCCTAATAAATCCATTGAAATTTATTACAATACAAACATGTATGTGTTACAGGACTTTCTACTAAAATGGGCACTGACAAGAAACTCTTCACTACTACTCTGTATGGGAATGGACCAGGATATATCTCCAATGGCTTACGGCCAGACCTTACCTACAATATTACTGGTAAGATTCCTCTAATGTCTTTAGTAACTGTCAGGGCTCTCTCTCTTCTGCTGTCTGTCTGAGTTGCTATAGTGTAAAACCACAATAAACATCTGGACATGTTTTCGTACAACTGGACATTTACATACTCTCTCTCTCACGCACACACAGGCAGCAATGGTTATGTCCAGCAGTCTGCTGTTCCTCTCTCGTCAGAAACTCATGGTGCTGAAGATGTGGCTATTTTTGCGAAAGGCCCGATGTCTCATCTTTTCCATGCAGTTCATGAACAGAGCTACATCGCCCATGCTATGGCCTATGCAGCCTGCATTGAGCCCTATGAATACTGTCACTTAGAGCTGTTTTCTGAACCAGACCCAAATCATGCCACATTTATCCAGCTCAGCATCTGTTCCATGCTGCTCAGCCTCTTCACCTCTTTCATCCATTTCCTCTAAATTAACTGTGCTTTCCCACTGAACATTTGTTTCCTCTGCAAATTGCCATGCAGTAACATTTTGCACTTTGTCTTAGTGTTGCCAGTGTCCTGTGCATAAGATATAAATATTTTCATTTAATGTAATACATGTATATGTTATTAGGGCAATGTTTTAAGATATCAGTAACACCGTTTATAGATTAAGTCTACCAGAGATATCAGCTTCAACTTTAATTTATTTTAAAGCATTTTACTGCACTTTATAGAAATCTGGTGCAGAATAAATTTTTGTGATGTGCAACTGGTATATTTCCTGTATAATCTTTTTAAACACATCCACATTCTTTGGATATATTTATTACTTAAACATGTTATGTCAATAATGTTTCTAAACATCACTTATGGTAAACAATGATTGGCTGACCATGTGTAGAAATACCATAATAAAGAAAGAATCAGTAATGAAAAAAAAAAAATGTTGTATGAATATGACAATATTTCTGGTGCACATGTACGACTATGTACGACTGTCACATGAGGCAGCTGATTTTTTAAGTTACCTTCAATAAGAAAAGAATTGTTTTACAAATTCAAAGCTGTTTATTACAGTCTGAAGCAAGGTTATAAAAAAAGGCAAAGGTTTAGAGAGCGATGTAAATCAGAATTATGACGGGTGTTAAATTACAGTAATGGTTAAAAATATTCTTAAATGGACTATTGAGAAGTGTGAACTTGTACACAAAAGGGTTCAAATATACTGTAGGTTGATCACTAAACTGCTTTGTTTGGAAATAGATATGATCTGTCTACAGAAAGATTCAAAATCAATAGTTTTAATTATTACTGAATTTTTATTTTTAATGGTACAGAAAAGTATTTAGTCCAACATCCTATCCAGCATACTATAATAGCACAATGTAACACATTGTTGGTCCCTGAATAGTAATTCTTATTTGCTATTAGCTTACAACTAGAAAGGTTGTAAAATGGGTACAATTTCCTTCATACTTTGTTTTTGTGACCAAAACAATGATATTTCTGAAATTCACAAAGTATTTATATGAAAATTGCGAAGTGTGAACTTTCTGGCTTAGACAAAGTTATAACCAGACCAAAATTATAACACAAAAACGTACGGAGCGTCGAGTATATGCAGTTTGAGAGACATTCTGCAGAAGTTTGTAAACCATGGGCTCTAATCTTTCCACATACCTGTAGAGGTCGTCTTTGTGATTTCCAAGGAATCCTCAAACCACTGCAACTACACTGTTCCATGCAGCTTTTTGTGTCCTGGTAATCTTCTTAGGATATTGATTACACTCCATTATCCTCTTTATTTGTGGGCCTACGACGATCGTTGCTTTCACTCTAGCCTCTGTACGTTTTGGAAAAAATTCCTGAAGGTACTTAAAGGTTGCAAATTCTTTATCAATTGCTTTGACAATTTGTTTCATCAAGCCTAATTTTATATGCAAAAGGTGAAAACAATACTTTTTGTGGGTCTAATAGTTGGCAGTTGGCCCTGATACCTTACCTGTGCTACCTAAATGATTGCACGAAGTGCCGAGGTATCAGGACCCTTAAACAAACACGTCATCACGTGCAGCGCGTTCAGGCTGATTGTGGCGTTGCCTGGCAACCGTCTGTATAAATGACTGCCTTTTCCTGTTCAGAACTCCGCGTGGTAACAGCCTGCGGATCTGCCCGTTCTGAACAGTGCAAAGCATTTTCTCGGTGTCCTGCTCCTCGTGAGACCCGCGTCGTTACACTCCTAAAAACTTCTGCAAAATTATCCTTCAGCAGCTTACCACTGAATTTAACTGGAATTGTAAAAGTTTTAAAGAGTTAAAAAAAAAAAACAATAGTTTTTTTTTTTTTTACTTTTCTATGCATATACAATTAGGAAATAACACTTTCAGACCAAAGACAAGTAAAAGTCAAATTTTTTTGTTACATTGTGTAATAATAGTAATAATAAAAATAATCTTCGCTGAACATATTGAGCTGCAAATTATTTTTTCATGATCTGTAGAGATATGTATTATAGACATTGCCTATTAGGCTGTTGGTTATTACAAATTAAAGTATTAAATGTGCATTATGGTCACTCTCTCTTTTTCCTCCTCAGTTATATAAAAGGTGTGTGACAGGAGCATTCAATCTGTAAAGTTTACAGCTGTGTATGTCATATAAAATGTTATGGCTCTTGGTTGCTAAACTAAAAGTCTGTCTGTTAGATGTGGAGAGGGTGATCAGACGGTTCCTGAATCTGTGGTTCCCACTGTGAAGCCTGGAGGAGGAGGTGTGATGGTGTAGGGATGCTTTGCTGGTGACACTGTTAGTAACTTCAAAATTGAAACAACACTAAATGGGCATGGCTACCACAGCATTTTGAAGCATTTCAGCTGGTTTGCACTTAGTGGGACCATCTTTTTTTCCAAAAAGACAATGAACCCAAACACAATTCAAGGCTATGTAAGAGGGGGTTTTTTATCCAAGAAGGGGGGTGGTGGCGTACTGTATCAGATGACCTGACCTCCACAATTACCCTTTCTAAATTATGTTAAGAGAGCTAATTTGTGATGAGTTGGACAGGAGAGTAAAATAAATGCAGCCAACAAGTACTCAAGACCTCTGGGAACTCCTTTAAGATTGTTGGAAAGCCATTCCAGGTGAGTACCTCATGAGTAGGATTGCCAAACATCCCGTAAAATACAAAATTGTCCTGTAATTTGGAACCATCAACAATTATGCTCATCATTGCACTACTGCATTTTCCACCCATATTTATTCTGTATATACTGTACAAATAAGAAAGCACAAATGTACATATGTATATCCTGCTACTTTTAGACATGCAATCATCCAGACATGCTAAACCACTGCAGTGTTTGCACAGTTTCTGCATTACACTGTATTATACTGTACACCATTATAGACATAGACATACAGTATATACACATATATTATTTATTATATCTTTATTACCTAATGCACCTTCTGCGTACTATAGCATATTCACTGCACAATGTTGCACACTTATTGTAAATTACTATATTACTATATATACCATAACTCTACAGTGGAACCTTGGATTACGAACGTAATTTGTTCCGGAAGCGGGCTCCTATATCAAAACCATCAAAACCAAACCTCGTAAACACTTCTGGTTAGATGCTAACTGCATTTCATTGGCTCTGTACTGTACATGTACTCTGCACAGTTACAATGATGTTTAATCTAATCTAATCTAAAATACCTGTTCCGTATTGAACCGTTGAACCGTACAATGTTTTCCGTATTTTTGAGAATAAAAGTGAAATAAATGGGAAAATTACAGGTAGACTGCTAAGTCACTTTGATTTTTATGATTCAAGCAATCAGTCAATGAATAGAAGGAAACCCTCCTCTTCCTCAGCCTGTCTGTTCTGTCTATTTGTTCTGTCATAATGTAATAATGTCAATGTATTTTTAATATTAATATACAATGCTGAAATTAATAATATATATTTTTTAAATATCGAATAAGAGTATGTATGTATGTATGAAACCGCGGTGTGAGTATTGAATTTTATTATAATTTTTATTGAAATTTATGAAATTAGCTAAAATGTACACTGGTCTTAACGTGATTTTCGTTGGGCCGGTAAACTACTTCCGGCAACGTACTTCCGGTTCCTTTCTTCCGGCCGCCGTAACACTGCACTTGAAAAACGAGCGAAGGAGCCTTGCGACTGAGAAGTCTGTTAACTGCATGAATTGTCACGGTCCAGTTCGAGATTAAACCAAAGCGGCAATAGTTCGCTTTTCGGACGCTATTTTTCCTTTTTCAAGTTTTCCCAAGAAAAGCTAACCGAAAGCCAGACCACACCTGGCAGGGCGTTTTAAAGAGTTTTTTGACCGGCGGTAAAGAGGTGTGAGAGGGAATGGCAGCTCCGCGGCCCATTAAAGGCATTTTAAAAAATAAAACCGCCACCAAACCATGTACTGAAGTTCCGTTTGAAAGCACAGAACCGACAGGATCCGGCTTTACCGACGATGATCAACAGTGAGTAACCGCAACCTGTCAAAAAACGAGGGAAAATCACAAATCGAGTGCAGTTTAAATATTGCTCACTACTCTGCGCTTATACTTCCCGGTGTATGTAGTGCGCTTATGTAGGGGGTAAACAATCATTTGGGGTTGAACCGTCATAAAGCGCTTCTTAGCCATGGCTAACCGGGGCGGTTCTGTCTTAGCTGACTCATGTTAGGTGTCAGTGGTAGGTTTTTAGACTGTTTTGTACAAAGTTAGTTTCTCGGGTAAATAAAAAAGCCAGCTGGTTAATTTAGAGTGTTCGAACGCAGCTCAGTCCTCGTGTTAGGAAGAATTAGCAAGCAATCCAGTGTGTGTTCTGCTAGCCCGGCTGTATCAGATAGGATCGACTTACTTTATCGACTAACTTAAGTGATGCTTAAATGTGGAGGGGTTTAGTGACAACGATCATTGAGAATATAGAGGGGAAAATATATATAGGAATACACCGTTTACTGCTCATAATGTGTTATATTGCCAACTGTAATAATCTAACGCAGTAAGGAAGAAAAAAGTCGGTCTGATCCTATTGATATCGCGCTTGCTAGCGATACTTTGCCAATTGTGCAGTCATGTGTCA
Organism: Clarias fuscus; assembly: GCA_030347435.1. NCBI lineage: Eukaryota > Metazoa > Chordata > Actinopteri > Siluriformes > Clariidae > Clarias > Clarias fuscus. Next base: position 12,868,617 of record CM059219.1, read on the forward strand.
GTGCTTATACTCTGACGTTACTTATTTTATGTCATTCCTTTATTGTGCAACTCTTTTTAAGTTATGATGAGTATGGGTGACTGTTTGCTGCTAAGTGAAAAGGGGAGACATTTGAGGGTTCATTGGATAAGTGTAGTTTGTTTCCAAAAAAATTTTTTGTCTTTTTATATCAGAAATCAACCAAGACTCAAATCTAGGCTGTGACCAGATTCACTGATTTACTAAAAATAGACGAGTGAATCATTGAGAAGACAAAAAATAATGTATGCAAAAATTTATTCTATGGGAGGCGGGTGAGTGATTCTCCGGTTGGACTGAATTTTATGATTTAAAATACTGATTCTCTGAATGAGCATGGAGGTTTTTTTTTGGCATTTTGGTCGTGACCAAAAGGTTAATGGATTCAAAGACAGATTCTTGATTGTGGATGAAATGTTAATCGATTTTACACTCTGATTCATTTAGTGACAGGGGAGTGGCCAAAAGAGTAATTGATTTAAATACAAATTGGATAAATGGCAGAGGATTAAGTCTGAAAAAATCATAAAGATTTATGAAAAAATTGAAAAGTGAATCTCTGGCATTTCCAAATAAATCATTGATGTCATATTGTAAAATGACTGTAAATACTGTTTTATTAAATACAAGTGAATTTCCGCCCCATGTTTTGTCCATGATGTTTTACCTTGGTAGTTGTGACAGCAGGCCTTCCTCTTTCCTATTTCTCTCCCTGATCTGTCATTGTTCTTAAATCAGTAACTCCTGTTTGAAGGAAACTAGGGCATGCTGCCTTTTAAGTGCGTTTCAGTCTCAGGAGATGAAGCAGTCTTCTGTATCCACACCAGAATAGTTTGAGCATAAAAGGAAGTCCTCTGGGCTTTTTTGTGCAGCTAAGCAGCAGATCTTCTGAAGACGAGGACGTGGTTGATTATGTTGTTTATTTTTAATCCTTTAAAGAAACACTCTTATAAGCCTTCCCACTCGTTGCATCTCATTCTGACACCACTGCTGGATTTGATCCTCCACCGTGGGCCATGTCCCAGACCACCCACTACGTGTATTTTAATCCTACAGGGGCATATTTAAAAAAATTATTGCAGCAATTTTTCAATTTGCATCGCAGATATATAAAGGGACAGGAACAGCTACTCACTATGTTTTTTTTGTTGTTGTTGTTTTTGTTTTTTTCTGTCTCTATTTATATTTCTGATTTTCCTGAGTTAATTTTTTTCATTAGTCTGTTAAGTTGAATTTGTTCAGTATTTAATTCAAGTTTGTGCATCCTAATCAAGAACAAACAGGAGACACATGGATAACAATATCTGTATTTAAATGTACTGTAACATGCCTGTGTGTATAAAAAAAAAATTACAAAATAGTATTCTAATTAACCAAACACACTGAAAAATGGCGATCTCTAGCTCAGACCAAATAAACTCAAAATGAGAATCATTAAACTTACTTGTACAAATGAACTGAATGAATTTTCCTTGTGGCTGAAAAGAGTAAGTTTTTAATACTTGTCTGCTCAAGGGCAAAACACAGAAAATCCCAATAATGACATAATGATTCACTCATTGATGCACTGAATGACAGAGGAACAAATTTATAAAATAGATTTGCTGCAGATCTGAAATATTTCCTGATTTGAAAGATATTAAATATATATGACCAAAGGCATAACAAATTTAAATGCTGATATACTGAGCAAAAAATGGGTTAGTCAGCAATTGTGCACTGATTCAAGAAAAGATCAGATTTAATACTTAATATGTATTTAATAATCATATTGGCTGATTAAAAACCCATGCTTCCTTGCAATGAATCATTTGGGAACAAGTCACCTATGCTTTTATGGCCTGAGTCAAGGGTGAACTGATGTTTTGAGTTAGCATTAGTATCTTCCTATTGTCTGCACAGTTCACTGTGACTTGGCTTAGAGTGCTTGTTCCATAGGAGTAATGTTCTGTTTGCATCAGTGTTAATGATTTCGCTTTATTTCACGTGATTTCTAGGAAGAAGTCACAGAAATGGGATGAGATGAATATATTGGCCACATATCACCCAGCTGATAAAGACTACGGTCTGATGAAAATTGATGAACCGAGTACGCCATATAACCGGTGAGCATAAAACACCTGATGTACACTGTCTCTATTCACGCACCCACACAGAGTGCAATTTATTCAAGACTGACCAAAATGTGAGACAAGTTTTATTTATCTACAATACAATGGTCAAATGAATAAATAATGATTTTCAAGGACACGTTTCACAGATTTGAGAAATGGTTCACTGAATGTCAGACCCGAGACACAGACCATTTTCATTTATCTCATTATTCGCATTTATCACAAATAAGGGTCACATATTTAACAGTAATTTGCTCAAACACAGAAAAGTGAATCGCAATCATGATTGAAACTATAATCATGTAGTCAAGATCTTCAAGGATGTGAAAGAACCATGAGGTTGACATGAGCTAATTTACATGGCCAGAAGAGTGGACCAAGTGTATACAAGCAGTTCATTAGATGTTCTTCACATGTGGTAATAATGGAGGGTAACAACACTGGGACATTTATCTATTTTACATTATCGTTTTTTAAACTAGTATATTAAGTCAGCTACCTGCCAAAATGCACATAAAAAAAACAGTAACAGGTAACAGAAGTACTTTCAGCAAGAAAACGCATCTGATATCATTGTCATTTTCAACAACACTTGGTAATTGCCTCTAAATCACTCTGAATTTCCCCTGTTTTTTTATTTATGCCTGAGGCTGAATCCCAAACTCTCTGTAACCCCTCATCAAGGGCATTTCTTCGTTTGTGAAAACAAATGGGCAACCCCATTTAACCCCAGTACCCAGAAGTTAACAAAGCTAGTATTCTAAATTGTGAAAAGTGAAATAATTGGAAATATAAAGTTAAAATTGAGAGTTAAAGGGCTGTCCACCACCCACATGCTCAACATCGGTAGAAATGTACTTTAAATGTAATACTTTCACTCCTGTTAATTACACTTACTGTCAGTCGCCAGCTCCTCCAGTGGTGGTTGGTTAGTTCCGCTAGTTGTGGAAGGATATCGTTGGATGGGCAACAAATCATAACCTGTTTATAATAAATGGTGTTTGTAGAACTGTTGTATAAAATAAATATCGCGATCAAGGACGTGCCTACAACTGCATAATAGAACTCCCTCTCATATGATATTGCCTAATTAAATATTATTATAGCTGATTATTTAGCAGGTTTAGAAACATCACCTTGTATTCCAAATGCACTAATATTGCTACCCTCGAATTAGACATCCTGATGTTAGCCACATATTTCTCTATATATCTTAAAATGCAGGTCTTACCGCTACAAGTTTTTGTGGTTTGTGCCAGGGTTTTATAAAAAAATTGCATATCCAATGTGGTTTGTCCAAAGCTCCATTTACAGAGGGAACATCTTTGTTTTTAATGGCAAAAATGATGTAACACCACTCTGAGTCCAGGAGAGGTTTATGTATATCATTAATTTCTGACTAATTTATGCTCTTTAAATGTGTGTCTATTACCTGAGAATGGTAGGGATGATGATCAATGACTGTGCCTTTTTTCAGGATGGTAGGTGAAGATGATGATGAAGTGCACAGCGATTCAGAAGGTAACGCAGCCCTCACTGTGGACGACCTCACTAAAAAGTGAGTGCGTATAAATAAAAACCCTCATCCTCTTCTTCACATCTTAGCTCTTGCATAATAGCTCTCCTAATCAGAATTTGCTGCTTCAGATTTACTTTCTGATCAATACCCAAGTACTCAATACTCAAGCAAGGTGACATTAGGGTTTGTTCCTGCCCTCTAATTTGCAATTTACATCAAATTAAAGTCGGTGGATGTAAGATTTGAGAATTTTGCTTTCTTTTGTGTTGCTAAACCACGCCCATAAGTAATATGCCTACAGTGAAGGGTCATGGCTGTATCCACACCACATTCTGCATTTTTTTTTAAAAGATGCATAATTATCGTACCATGGGTGTCCTGACATCTATTTAGTACAGTAGGAGTTTATACCTTTAAATGATGCCTACAGCTTAGCGTTGGACTGAATCAGGAATTCGTGGGTGGGTCTTTAATTGTACTACTATTGGCTTGATGATTCAAGAGATAATGTCATGTTTGTTTGTCAGTTTGCATCTCATCACTCTGACTGTGATGTTTCTGTAAACTGTGGCTGCAACGACAGGGTGCATCATGTTTGTTTAAAAACACTTGAGTAATTTTTGAAACGTACAGCAATGGAGGTGCTTCATGGCTCTGTTCTGTGTGCAGAGTCATAATTGTGCTTGTGTGTATTGACACAATTCAGTTTTGTGTATTTATATTTTGGGGTGTCTGTTCTCTCTGTCTGGATTTTTAATCAGTATTATTTCACTCGTTCTGTGTGCAGACTAACAGCTGCTGAAGGTTCAGGTCCTCGGTGTATGCAAGAGGAAGAGGAAGAGGAGAGAAGAAGAGCTGAGTCCAGAGGAACAGGGTGGGTCACCAGGATTTCTGTCTCTAGTCCTAGCATTACAAAAAAGAAAAATCATGACACTAAACCCAAAGGCAATTCTATACTGGTTTTAGAGGATTTATCTGAGGTAATTTTTTTCTGTTCTCTTTTTTTTTTTTTTAGCCAAAAAGAAGCAGTTTGAGATGATGAGGAAGATGCATTATAATGAAGGACTTAACATTAAAATGGCCAGACAGCTGATCGCTAGAGAACTTCAAGAGGAGGAGGATGAAGAGGAGGATGAGGAGATGAAGGATGACATGGAGACAGAAGATATCAATGTAGACCCTCCTCAGGATGGTAGAGTTTTTGACTTTTAATGATTGATGGCAAGATATTTATATTTAATTCGAATAATAGGGTATTTAATACGATTTGCAAATCTACTGATCATCTCTATAAGGGTGTCTCTTGATGATGATAAAAATGTTGACCATCACCTCACAATGGAGTAGCGCTCTCCTATATCTTACAATTACAATGAATGTTTCCTTAAAACATTGTGCAACATTGACACTCGTTGTTTGGCCCCAATTTGTTCCTTATTTTTAGCAGATTCACTGGAGTCGTAGGCAAGGACGAGTCTTTGAGGCTGTGATTGAGGACGCGCTGCTCCCTGATGTTCCTTTTGTATTCAACACGCAATGCAATGCAAAACCACACAGACCCGCCGGCTGCTCCGTCTGTTGCCAAGAGTGTGTCGTGTTACTTTTGTCTTGCAAGAAACAAAGGCCTAAAGACTGTTATCAGAGAGGCAAAGTCATTTGTGAAAACCAAACCCCTGCTTCTTGTATTTAAAGGTAACATGCAGCTTAAAATCTGCAGCGTTAGAACAAGCTAATGAAGCCCCAAATATTTCTGCTAGTATTTTGCCTGTGGAAGCCGTAGTTGGTAATTTTCTATGTTGGCATCTCAGGCTTATGTTAATGTTTTTATCCATTAATAATTTGGTTTGAATTTGGATTAACATGAGCTGTCTACTGTGAATTTGTCCCTCCAATCAGATGTCATTATAAACACGAACAAAAGATTTGCTGTCCATTTAAAAACAGCTTTAAAACTTAAAAATATTCAGTGGTTAGAGACTTTTCTTTAAAGTACATTTACATTTATTAACCTGTTAATAGCAAAAACCCATACACGCTATGTAGACATGACATGAGCCAGCATGGGTGTTTAGTTGGAGTTTTTTTTTTTTGCCCCCCCCCCCCCCCCTAATCTTTTATGCCATCACTAATATTTAATCTTGTTTGAAACAGCATCAAATATGGAGTCATTTTTTTTGTGCCAAACATAATAAAGCATCAATCTAGCATATCCTCTCTAAACCCCAGATGTTTGGTGTCTAAAGGTTTTTGTATTGAGAATTGAACTAGCAAGGAATCAAAACATAACGCAAGCCCTTAAACAATTTCAGGACACATAGGCAAAGGTTTAGAAAAAAAATTTCTTATAGTTATAAATGTTTATCTGCCTCTCTTTTTTTTATCTTGCTTTAATTCCTGATTTATTTATTTGATTTTCATTTGTTTGAAAATAATGAATTTCTTTTTCATTTGGTTGAATAAGTCTGCATAGAGAGGAAGCCTCTTCATGTGACATGCTTCCTATTCACATGCTAAGATTTCGCTTTGCACCAAGATGTAGATGGGCTCAAACCCTATCAGTCTGCCTAGGGGACAATAGAGGAGAACTAATGCAATGTTTTTTGTTCTAAAATTCTTGTTTCTATGCTAGATTTATTCAGAGACATGCTACGTGGCTTCTCCACATAAACAAATTTTAAATAACTGATATGAAGTTTTATGTAACTATGTATATTTAATATTTATGGTAGCAGTCTAAATCTGTAACCATGTTTTCAGGAGATTAATAGTGCCGAAGATAAAATTTATCTCTACAAACCTTGAATCATTAAATTTAAGTATAAACTGTTTTTTTTTAAACAGTATATGTATGTGTATGTATATAAAATGAGTGTGGTACAATAGTAATTAACCACTTGGGGGTGTGTTATAGTAAAAACAATTCTTTGTGGTATTTGTAGACGCTATATATTTTTGGCACTGAAATGACTCCATAATATACATGTACCTGTTTTTCTAAATAATTCAGATAATTTGGGAGTTGTTAAGGTTGCCATTGAGGACAGCCTTTTACGGCCTAAAATTGAAGGAATAGTCAAAAATGATATACATTAAATTTTTTCCTCTGTCAGGTTTGGCATCTTAGCTTGCTGCTTGTTCTTTAATAGTGCACTGACACTAACCTAGCTGACAAGTTATGTAAGCTTTTAGCCACTAACCTCAGCATCATGCAACCTACATATCTCTAAGGGGATTTAGGGGGTACGTTTTATATTTTGACTTAAACATCACTTTAAAGCATGTAAAAATTAATTTAACATTTAAAGATTTATTTGATGTTTAGAAATCCACTGTATACACAACTAATGAACTCCGTTCTCTGTTACTAGAGAGCTATGACATACAGCTCTTATAAACATTATTGTGAAATATTTCATAATATCAAGGAAAAACTGTATAAACTACTGAAGTCAAAAGGGAGCTTTTAAGGAAGGGATTGAAATCCCAGAGCATTTTGGCTGTACTTCAAATGCTAGTTAAGAGTCTTTGCAAAAAATGGAAAGGTTACATGTGATTTAGGACGATGTTGAAAGGCCTGCTAACTAGCATGAATGCTTAGACATACTAAAAAGTCTCGGTGTGTGTGTGTGAGAGAGCGAGAGAATTAACAATAGCAGTTAGGGCAGAGCCTCTTTTATCTTCTAGGTAGTAAAGCTGTTGTTTTTTGTTTGTTTGTTTCCTTAATTTTTCACAATATTGTTTCTCCTTTTGCAATTCCACTACAGCTTAATTTTTTCCTTTTTTTAAATTGTGCTTTAGTCTTAATTTTGTTTGTACTGATTAATTTATTGTAATTGCCTAAATATTCTCACCTGTTTTCTGATATTCTATTGATGCACAGTGCCACAGCCTGCTCGCATACTAGTATTTACATTTCACTACAGTTACCCTGTGATGCTACACCCACACCCCCTGTTGGAGAAGTGCGGGAGGGAAAAGGAAGGGAGTGAATATGGGAGTGAATGGCATTGTGAGGGTGTGTCAAAGGGAGACGTTACAGAGCTAAGTATGTCAGTCAGGGAGCGAATGTGTGAATTGGTGGAGGGAAAGAAGGAGAATGAGGCTTCAAACGGTTTAAGAAGCAAATGTATAAAAAATTAATAAGAGAAGTAATGAAACAGGAAGTAAGTGAATGAAGGAGTGAGGGAGAAGAATGAATGAGTAAAGCAATGTCTAAAAACAACGTCAAATGTGTATAAAATGTAGACCGCTAGGAGATCCTGTTCCTCACACCAAGGAAGCACCTTTTCCCATCCCACCCATCCCAGATTGATTCCTTCCTTTACTTCAGATGTATTTGAACAGCAGTCTTATTAAATATTTGAAGATCACTTATAGGTAATAGATGTTCGTGTCAGCCAAAGTCTTTAAAGTGGGACTTCCTGAGATCATAATGGTTGCCCTCTTGGATAAGTGAAGTTTAGTGTTGCACTTTCCACTTAGGTTCCAACTTCCAAAGGTTCCCAGTTTATTAACATGTTTCGGTTATCTGTGATCATATGTTTCTGCAGGAAACATTTTGTGTGACTTACCTGTTATCATTGTGGGCTTCGTTACTCCAGGACGATTAAAAAAAAAAAGTTTTATGCACCAGAAAGCAAACAAATCTTGACTAATCGAAGAAATTTTGTATTTGTCTAAAATGCCCCTCAAGTATTGGCACCCAGTTTGTAAATGCAGTATGTTTTTTTATTTTCCCCCTTTTTCTTTTGATGACTTTATGCAGTAACACTCATCGTGTGTGTGTGTGTGTGTGTGTGTGTGTGTGTGTGTGTGTGTGTGTGTGTGTGTGTGTGTGTGTTTGAGAGGGAGAGAGATGCTAGAACAATCCTCAGTGTTGGCTGTACTGTTGTGAGAAACAAAACCAACATATTAGATGCAATTACATACTAAAGAAGCACATGTGTTTTATGATCACATAAAAGTGCTGGACACTTGAACAGATCCAGTTAAATCTGAACTTCTGATCTATATGAAGTGTTCAGTTATCTTTTACGTCTTTTCCTGTCCTGAATCTCTCTGTGGGGGGGGAAATGTTTTTGTGTTACACCTGACTTCTAAGGATGTGTATGTGCGAGAGAGGAATAAAATGAATGTGAAATCCTGTGTAAATCTGTAAATGCTCATATTCATGCTCTATATTTTTATGCTCAGTTCATTGGTTGCCTTTTATCTTTCTCATTTCCCCGTATAATAGTGTTTCCACCGGAGAACAAACAAGCAGGTTTGCATCATTTTTCATGAAGTGTGACTGCATGTCATTCACCATGACAAGGTGTAGATTATTTGTCATTAATAAAACGTTTGTTATGACATTATGATATTACAATACTTATTTAAAGAAATAAATATTTAGCCAAACATTAACCATGTTTTTAGATTGGTGCATTAATTAACTTTATTGACTCAAAATAACAAACATAAAAAAGAAAACATGATGGGTGGATTACATATGTAAAATTATTAACAATAACATGTACCATTAGTAATAATTATTATTAATTAATAATTAGTGAAGAAATAATACATACCATCAAAAATGTATACAAAATAAATGTTTGATGGTAAAGGCTTCATAATCTTTACTAACTTTGTTAAAGACGCAATTCATATGTGGAGATATTCATAACTTTTTCCAGTTGATGTTTGTCAAAATGTCAAATCAAGGAAATTTATTTACCTCTTGGAGAGATTTGTGGGAGAGATTTCACATATTTTAGATGGGGTACCAAAGACAGACCTCTTACCAAAGAGATGTGGTAAATTACTGTTGAATTTGTTTTTAACAGACTCAAATGAATTTTTTCAAAAGAGGGAACTGCTAAAAGAGCACAGTCATAGCGGTCTACTAAATTGGAATAACTAATTTAGTAATAATGGGGCCCAGAAATATACATGCCTCTTCTGAAAATCACATAATAGATTCAACAATGCTTCGAATTCTGACATCTTTAGAGGAAACACAATACTACACATTGCTTCCATAATTCAATTCAAGGTTTAAAAAATTGAGTAGATAACTGTTGGAAGTTGTTGAATGTGTATACATTTTTCAGACCCCTTGTATTTGAACATTATTTCTAGATTCTGATTTAAATCTTTCTGCAACTTACACACGTGGACAAAATTGTTGGTACCCTTCGGTCAATGAAAGAAAAACTCAGAATGGTCACAGAAATAACTTTAATCTGACAAAAATAATAATAAATAAGAATTCTATGAATGTTAACCAATGAAAGTCAGACATTGCTTTTCAACCATGATTCAACGGAATTATAAAAAAAAATGAACTCATGGAACAGGCCTGGACAAAAATGATGGTACCCCTAACTTAATAGTTTGTTGCACAACCTTTTGAGGCAATCACTGCAATCAAACGATTCCTGTAACTGTCAATGAGACTTCTGCACCTCTCTGCAGGTATTTTGGCCCACTCCTCATGAGCAAGCTGCTCCAGTTGTTTCCGGTTTGAAGGGTGCCTTTTCCAGACAGCATGTTTCAGCTCCTTCCAAAGATGCTCAATAGGATTGAGGTCAGGGCTCATAGAAGGCCACTTTAGAATAGTCCAATGTTTTCCTCTTAGCCATTCTTGGGTGTTTTTAGCCGTGTGTTTTGGGTCATTGTCCTGTTGCAAGACCCATGACCTGCGACTGAGAGCTTTCTGACACTGGCCAGCACATTTCTCTCTAGAATCCCTTGATAGTCTTGAGATTTCACCCTGTGCCAGATGCAGCAAAGCAGCCCTAGAACATAACCGAGCCTCCTCCATGTTTCACAGTACGGACAGTGTTCTTTTCTTGATATGCTTCATTTTTCCGTCTGTGAACATAGAGCTGATGTGCCTTGGAAAAAAGTTCCATTTTTGTCTCATCTGTCCATAGGACATTCTCCCAGAAGCTTTGTGGCTTATCAACATGTAGTTTGGCATATTCCAGTCTGGCTTTTTTATGATTTGTTTTCAACAATGGTGTCCTCCTTGGTCGTCTCCCATGTAGTCCACTTTGGCTCAAACAACGACGGATGGTGCGATCTGACACTGATGTTCCTTGAGCATGAAGTTCACCTTGGATCTCTTTAAAAGTCTTTCTGGGCTCTTTTGTTACCATTCGGATTATCCGTCTCTTTGATTTGTCATCAATTTTCCTCCTGCAGCCACGTCCAGGGAGGTTGGCTACAGTCCCATGGATCTTAAATTTCTGAATAATATGTGCAACTGTAGTCACAGGAACATCTAGCTGCTTGGAAATGGTCTTATAGCCTTTACCTTTAACATGCTTGTCTATAATTTTCTTTCGAATCTCCTGAGACAACTCTTTCCTTCGCTTCCTCTGGTCCATGTTGAGTGTGATACATACCATGTCACCAAACAACACAGTGACTACCTGGAGCCCTATATATAGGCCCACTGACTGATTACAAGATTGTAGACACCTGTGATGCTAATTATTGGACACACCTTGAATTAACATGTCCCTTTGGACACATTATTTTCAGTATTTTCTAGGGGTACCATTATTTTTGTCCAGGCCTGTTCCATGAGTTTATTATTTTTTTAAATAATTCCGTTGAAGCATGGTTATAAAGCAATGTCTGACTTTCATTGGTTAACATTCATAGAATTTTTTTTAATTAGTACTTTTGTCAGATTAAAGTTATTTCTGTGACCATTGTGAGTTTTTCTTTCATTGACCGAAGGGTACCAACAATTTTGTCCACGTGTGTAAGTGTTTTTATGGATGCTGATCCATTACATTGGAATCTAACTTTTAGACATGCACAAAGTGCTTCTCCCTGCTGTAATGTATTTATTTTTAAACATTTTAATGGTTATATATACATGTTATACACACATTAAATTTCACCTTTTGCGCAGGTGTCCAGACTGTTTTGATGGCATGATAAATTTGGTGTGAAAAAATAAATACAGTAGGGTCATCTGCTAGTGTTGACAATTTTGTTATTTTTTCCAAAAAGTGACTTTCGTTTTACTTCAGTGTGTTTCAAATCAGTAGAATGCATTTCTCTTTCATTTGAAAAAAAATGCATTGATTGGACAGCCCGCTTTCATCTATATCTTTATAAATTGATAATGAATGCATTTTCAGATCCAATCCTTTTTAAAGTTTATCAATTCAGCAATCAAAATAAACTTTTAAATCGAATTTGTGATGTGCTTACCTACAGTCTCTTTGTTCAATTTACTCCTGTTTTTAAACATTTTTGCATAAGATGGAGCAAAGATGTCAAGATCAATATTTAGTTTAAAAAGAATCTTTTGCTGTTTTTGTATGAGGAATAACAGGCTTTGCAGATGCATTCAGCAAACTGTTTAAAAAGTGTCTCTTTAATAACTCCCAGAAGGCCAACACAGAGAGACTGGGGAGAAGCTTCTGCCCACAGCCTATAGGGACTCTCAACCAGAACTCTGCATAGGACTTAACTGATTGGACTTGCTGTGTTCCCTTCACACATGCGTTGGAACACACCAAAACCAACCACACTGAACATTTGCACATTGTCTAGGACTGAAGGACTGAATTACACAAAACATATATGTTGCACATTCTGTTGTATGTTTGCATATACTGGTTTATGTTTACATACAACAGAGGACTACTATTGCACTACTGCAATATGATGGACAATATCACTGCTGCTCATCATTCCATTTCACACTCCACATCGTACCGCTGCTGCCCGCACATTCGACAAACTTAATACAGTTTATTTATACAGTTATTTCTTTTTTACATTCCTAATTTTTTCCTTTTTCCTTTTATTCCTTAATATTTTATTTTATCTTATTTTATTTTATTATTGTAACAAAATTGTGGATTTTGTATTTTTTTTTTATTCTTTCCTATTAGCATTTTGCCATTTTTCCTTTTCAAGGACACAAACAGTCATGTAAGCATTTCACTGCATATCATACTGCGTATGGTTGTGTATGTGACAAATTTTAATTTTAATTATATCCTAAAAGGTAACACAGAATTTATCAGAAAAGAGCAGTGATAAAGGATAAAATTCTTTAGTGGTTAGCACTGTTGCCTTGCACCTCCAAGGTGCTCCTGATTCCCATCTTGGTTGTGCACAGTTTGCATGTTCTCTCTGTGCTTAGTGGGTTTTCTGAGTGAGTGTGTGTGCCCTGCGATGGATTGGAACACTGTGCTGGGTGTACCCCACATCATGCCCAAAGACTCCTGGGATTCACTCCAGACATCCTGTATACAGGATATGCATTATAGAATGAATAAATTATTTTGTTTCTGAAGTTGCCCCAATCTATTTCATCCACAGGTGTCAATAAATACTTTTTGAATAGAGTATCTAGATCAGAGAAGATGTCTATCTTTGATAATATTTGTTCTCATCAATATCTCAAAAATTCTGATAATATTCTTCTTCTCATAGCCAGCATCATAACTTTGCTTTTCATGTAATGTTTCCACACTGGCTACCACTAAGCAATAAACCCTAAATTCTTCCAAAAATAGTTTTACTGTTTAATCTCAGGTATAACTGTCTTTTATTAGGCTATTATTACATTTTCAGGACAATTTGTTAGGATAGTGTCTCAGGAAATGCTTTGCCCCAGAGCCATTAGGCTTTTCAACACCTCTCCTCATGGGCATGGTAATGTGGACTGGGAGATCTAGGCTTAATGTTCTTCTGCTATATCACGATCCTATGCACATACATCTGTTAGTTTCATACTTAGTTACATATCAGCTTACTACTCTCTTACATATTATACCATTATGTATAGACTCAGTCAGTGTCCCTTTCATGCTGTTCTTTGCACAATTCCTACTATTTGCACTATCACTTTGTCACACATACAATTAAGCATCAAGGTTGCACTGCATTTCTCTTCATTTTACTTATTAGTATTATTAATTTATGCATGATTATATTATTAAGTGTGACTTATGTGCTTTATTTATATTCTACTTATTTATTTTGTAGGTTTTTTCCTTAGCATTGCAATTTAGTAACTTTTAGTCGGTTCACCCAGTGTCTACTGAATATATGTAAGATATACAGCGTGGAATCACATCTACATCGTCTCTGTGTTACTGTCTCTATTTCTGCGGGAAATCTGAAATTTCCTTCGGTATCTAGCTAACTAGCTAGCTATCTATTCCCATTACAATTACGTGAAGTTCACGTTGTGGTGTGAAAGAAGAACTTTTTATTTTCATTTCGTATGTCGAATGCGCCCTGGTACAGAATGACATCATTCCGAGTTGCAAATTACCATGTGCACGATTAATCGAACGCAGTTCAGCTCTCGCAACTTTATAGCTGGACACCCGGATGGGAAGACGGCATCTGATTGGATGTCGTTGTCAGACTCGATATAACTGAACTTAATTTATTTTCTTTTTTTTTTTTAACATGGTTTAACTTTGTGGTACAAATATCGGAGCATGTCATACGTGTGTAAATAAAACCTCATGTTTTCCCCGTTTAACTTTTTCATCGTTGTTATTTTATGCTTTGATGCGCAATATTAAATACAAAAACTTCATTTCCCATAATTCCCTCTGTCAGTTGCCGCTAGTTTGTCAAGCGGTTACTGAGAGTGGGAGGAGACGTGTTGAGGAACCTCGCCGTGCTGCAGCCTCTCTCTTACTCTCTTACCGAGTGCAACCAGGCTGCGGAAGGGACCCACGTGTGAGTGACCTGTGGAGAAAAAGAAAGATTCGTTTAAAGTAATTATCGTGTTTCAGTGAAACACCTCCCAGCCATGGTGAAGCTCGCAAAGGTAAGCCATCTTTTTTTTTTTTTTTTGGTTTAATGTCATGACAAAAAATTCATAATGAAATCTTCACGTCGAAGTTTAAACTCAGCTAAGTTACTGAGAAATTCCTCAGCAGCGTATTTAAATTTCACATCCATTCAGTCTGTATATTTTAAATAAGTATGTGTGAAAGCCTTAATACGCCACCATATTGCACTAAGAAAAAAAAATGGTGGCTTCAGATTTGAGCGGCCTTGGCCATGTTAGTAACCGGCGAGGACTGAGTGTTAAAATGGCCGCCTGTTGGATTGGAGTGCTCCTACAGAGTGTGTATAAGATAAAACTCCAACACTGCTGTAGGGAATGTGAAAAGGGTTTGAACCGCCATTTGAGATTGTCCCCAAATCTAATAAGTCTAAACTTAAAATGGCCGATTCGGGGCCTTGGTGCTTTTTTGTGCTAGTTAAACTAAAATTTAAGTAATCTTAAAATAATGTGACTAGATTTTTAAATTTGTTTAGTTATTATCCCTGACACGAGGCTAGTTTTAAAATGTCACACAGTCGAATAAAATTGTTCTCTGGTTAATAGCAAATGTTGGCTCGTAATCGAAATCTACATGAATAGGTCTGTTATCAAATTTAACCTGCTTGCTCGACACCTTTTGTGTCTCCTTTCTTTAATATAAAAGCGTTTCATAGACTTGGTGACGTTTAGCTCCGGAGCTAAGTACCGATATTTAAATTGACGTAAAAAAAAAAAAAAAAAAAAAGCTTGTGCGTTTTCGTCAATGCGCGCGCGTTAATATCGTGCGCCCGTCAAGGTTATTGTACACGCTATAAGCGTAATAAACACTTAATCTGTGTGTAATATACTAAAATAAATTAATGACCGACTTATTCTGTTCTCCTGCTGTGGCGTGTTGGTTAGCTTAGCATGCTATGCCATGCGTGCCACGAGCCCACGTGGGTTTGTCCCTGATCACACGTGGCCTTTGTGCACGTTTTTTATTTTAGTTGTTTTAAACTTCGACGACACTGTCCCTTATATGTGCCTCATTTTAAACGTTCCCCCCCTCATAATAAAATTTATGTACTTATTTTTTATGTTTATATGCAATTTAAAAGGCAGTACAGGCAGTAAACATTTGTTTTTATCATTTGCATTATTACTCGTGACTGCTTATTTTATCATTGAATATGTTTATTGAGTCAATTCTGACAATTTTTTTCTTCTTTTTTTTTTTACAAGTCATTTCCAAAATAAAATGCACTGTGTAGTACTATTCTGTAACTTCGAGGGTTTTTACAAATAACAAAATTTGAGTGCTACAAAAATGTTCTGATTATCTAAGCTTAATTAGCATGTTAGCATAGTGCAAATGTATATTAATTATAATTTAATATATGTATATATTTGCAGGCGGGGAAAAAACAAGCGAAGGAAGCGCCCCCAAAGAAAAAGGCTCCTCCACCTCCAAAGGAAGTTGAAGAGTCCAGCGAGGAGGATAGTGATGACGACGAAGAAGAGGTGAGTTTTGAATGAACGATATTGTGTACATTTCTGTCTGTATTTCTCTGTACACTGATCAGAGCAGCAAAAAATTTTTTTACTTATTTATTTTTGTTGAGGCTCCACCACCCAAAGCTGCAGCCAAGAAGAATGCAGCTCCAGCAAAGGCAGTGAAAAATGGAAAAGCCCCTGCTAAGCAAGAAAGTGAAGATGATGAATCTGGTTTGTTGTTTTAAAATTTCTATGTATATTGTATGCATTTTTTTTTTTTTTTTTTTTTTTGTGGTTCATTGCTAATCAAAACTGATTTCAGTAGCGTGTGTCTATTTAGTAGGAATAGCAGTATAGCATGATTTAACTGTAATATGTAGATATATCAACTTGCATATACAAGTATGAATTTGTGTATCAAAAGTGTCTTTACTTTTTATGTCTGTCTTCTCACCATCAGAGGAAGAGGTTCCTCCAGCTAAAGCAACTAAAGCTCCAGCCACTAAAGCAGCGCCTGCCAAGAAAGCAGCAGCTGCGGAATCAGATGACGATGATGATGACGAAGATGAATCTGGTACATGTTCTAACTTTTGATGTTAGCAGTTTAAACCTGCATTGCAATGCAAATATGTTTATACTGTGATTCCTCCCCTGCAATTACAGAAGAAGAGCCACCCAAAAAGACTGCCCCTGCTAAGTCCGCTAAGGCCATTCCTGCTAAAGCGACACCTGTGAAGGCTAAAGCGGCTCCTGCAAAGAAGGAGGAGTCTGATGATGATGACGATGATGATGGTACAGTACAGAATAATCAATAATACTTGATTGTTTTCTCTTAAGTAGAAATAACCATTTATTGTAACATATAAAGTCTGGTTCATTGTAAATGATTCATTTGTTTAACAGATGATGAATCCGAAGAGGAGGAAGCTCCACCTCCTAAAAAAGCAGCCCCTGCTAAACCTAGTGCTAAAGCTGCCCCTCCTAAACCTGCTGCTAAAGCAGCTCCAGCTGAGGAGGAGTCTGAGGATGAAGATGAGGATGATGGTGTGTGCTTGCTTCTCTCTGGGGGGGGGGGTATATTATATTGTATTATATTATATAGCAGAGCACAAATGATGAGTATTAGGGACTTAATACTGACTGTATGTGATGTGGTGTTTGCTCTGATGTGCTCAATTCTTGTTTTAGCTCCAGTATTTGTTTGATCTTTGCATTATTTAACACTTGCTATATTTGAATACAGATTCAGAGGAAGAGGAAATGGACACAACACCTGCACCAACTAAAAAAGCAGCAGTGAAAAAGGCCAAGGAGGAATCTGAAGAGGAGGACGACGATGATGATGATGATGATGAGGAAGATGATGACGATGAGGAGGAAGATGAGGATGAAGACGGTAAAAAAAACCATCAGTGCCTGTTCACTTTTGATTTTTCCTTTGTAGTAAACAAATGCCTCCTTTGTTCATATGTTTAAGTATTAAATATACTGTTTGTATTTTTAAATATTAGATTGTTTATTTTCTTTTGTATTTTGAATACCAGTGCACAGATGACGAGGGACTGAATACCGATATTTTATTTTGATCTGCTTAGGATCATGTTGGAGCTCTTTTATTGTTTAAATAGTCCATTTGTGTTCGCATTTTAAAGGTGCTTTTTATTTAATTTATTTTTTATATATTAACATGTCTTTTCAAAACTGCAGGTGCTCCTGTAACACCAGGAAAGAGGAAGGCTGATGTAAAGAAGGAGAAAGGAACACCACCAGCTAAAAAAGCCAAATCTGATGGAGAAGGTAAGATTGCCTTTAAGTGTTTGAATAAATATTCGCTCAGTAAAAAATTGTTTAATTAGTAGTACATAATTTTGTAACACTTGAATATGTAAGGAATATTTTGGGAGATTTGGCTTTACTGTTACCATTCTGAAGTTAATTTTCACCCTTTTATGGATTTTAGATACTTTATGTGGCGCGTTCACATAAGACCCTGGTGAATGAGCTATTACAATAGAAACATTAACACATTCGAATGAAGCCATTAATATCAGTTTATACTGTTGTATAAAACTGAAACACCTTCTAGCTGTTCAGGATCCAGAATTCAAAAGTGTTTTGTTAAGAGAGAATACAGTAATGCTACTAGTCAGTTGTTTTTGTTTAAACAGTCAATGTATTAATGGCTAACTGCCCTGTTAACGCTTCTCAATAGCCTGTCTCAATTTATCATGAGCGATGTTCAACTTTTTTTTTTTCTTCTTCCACCCCAGCTGTCAGTTTATTTATGGGTAACCTGAACTCAGAAAAGAGTTTTGAAGAAATTAAAGAAGGTGTCAGCAAATTCTTCAAAAAAGAGGGTCTGGTGATTCAGGATGTTCGTCTAGGTGGCTCCAAGTAAGTATTTTATTTACTCTTGCATTCATTTATATTCATACTTTTCTGGCAGAGTTTTTATTTTTGTTGAGTTAGAGTAGCTATATTGTTTGTGGTTCGTGGACTTTATTCTCTGTTGCTAAAAATGACACTCTGTTATAGGAAGTTTGGTTATGTTGACTTTGCCACGGAAGAGGAGCTTCAGAAAGCTCTCGATCTCAATGGGAAGAAGTTTATGGGTCTTGCAATCAAACTAGACAGAGCAAGAAGTAAAGAGGACTCCCAGGAAAGCAAAAAGGGTAATTTTGCATTGTTAAATCATGTATAAAGAACAAGTGCTCACATTTATTAGTGTTATCAACATGGGACAGTGTTGTACACTGAAGAAACCAGATTTAATAACTTTTTTGTTTCCTGAATGCACTTGTGTGTATGTGTATGGTTCAAAGATAGTCAAGTTCTGATCTGTGGTTCATTAATCGATTAAATCTGATTTTATTGTAAAAGCAGCACTTGGCTGATTTTATTTGATGGATTTGTGTGCAGAGAGAGATGCCCGGACGCTGTTTGTAAAAAATCTGCCATACTCCGCAACCTCAGATGACCTGAAAGAGATTTTCGATCAAGCAATGGATATCAGGATACCTGTTGGCCACAATGGCACCAGCAGAGGGTAACAAACTAAAACCTAACCTGTTGGCAAACTAGAAAAGCCCGTACACTGTTCAAACTAAGTCAGCATGGTGACATACTGACATACTCAAGTGTCTGTGTGTGTGTAGAGTGTGAATGCTTGTGTGCGTTGTAATGGATTGGCACTCCGTCCAAGGTGTACAGTGCTGTGTGGTACCCCAGTTTCCTGGGATAGGCACCATGCCTCCCACAACCCTGTAAATAATATATATAGTGTGAAACCATATCAGCGAAATGCAGGAAATATTAACACATCTAGTTTAATTTGCAGGCACAGATAATTGACACAGTTTATTGTTCTGGACAGAATTGCATACATTGAATTCAAGACAGAAGCAATCGCTGAGAAAATGTTGGAGGAGACACAGGGTTCAGATGTTCAGGGTCGATCAATCATGGTGGACTTTACAGGTGCCAAAAGCAGACAGAGCAGCAAAGGACCAAGTGAGTGAATTGTTAATGTTTGTTTGTTTTCCTGTAACTTGTATAGGTATACCCAGGTGTACTTTCACCTGAATAAGTGCAAGAACACATTTTGGGCTTTGTAAGAAACATCCATAACATGTATAGATATATATATATTTTTTTTACTCTCTAGCTTCTGGACCTGCAAACAAGGTTCTGGTTGTAAATAATCTAGCATTCAGTGCCACAGAAGAGTCTCTTCAGAATGTTTTTGAGAAAGCCGTCGCTATCAGAATACCACAGAATAATGGCCGGCCGAAAGGGTAAGCACTAAGGCAGTAATCTGAGATTCTTAACTTGATCGTTTTAATCCATAAAAGAAATAATCTTGGGAATTTTCTGATTACTACAAACCGTTCTGTATCTCTATGTAATAAAACTTTTATTACTTGCACCAAATAACTAAACTGTCAATGCCACATATGATGAACATTTTGTCTATCTGAATCCTCATGTTGTTTTCTAAGATAGTCAAGTCCTGATGTGGCATGATTTCAATCAAATTCTTGTCACTAGGACCACCTAATTAATACATTTAATATTAATATCTAGAAATTACTTAACTATGCTGCTGTGTGCTTTATTTCAGGTATGCCTTTGTCGAGTTTGAAAACACAGATGATGCCAAGGAAGCGATGGACTCATGCAATAACACGGACATCGAAGGCAGGAGCATCAGACTAGAGTTCAGCCAGAACAGAGGAGAGGGTGGCGGACGAGGAGGATCAGGTACACCCTGTTCTTTTCAGGATGGTCACCCACTTCATTATTTTTTTTTTTATTTGTCAGTGGGGGAGCAATTTCTTTAGCTAGTTCCAAGTGAACAGCCCACCCTGTTGGCTCAGCCACATGATTTAACTGCATGGCTGGACAAATAATAAAATATCAGTATTCATTAATATGGAAAAACTATCTTTGCCCTATTGCTATGTGATCTAGAAGTTTGGAGTAATGTCAATTGTGGAGGCTTTGAGATGATTGATAAATCGCATTTACTTGCTTTAGTTATTTAGTTTAACCAATACATGGAAAAAAATATGGGACAGGAATTTTAATATGTATTTCCTTTTCTTCAGGACCCACAAAAACCCTGTTTGTTAAAGGCCTGTCAGACGAAACAACAGATCAAACACTGAGAGATGCGTTTGAGGGCGCTGTCGCTGCCAGAATCGCCACAGACAAAGATACTGGATCATGTAAAGGGTAAATTGTTCATTGCTAAATACTAATGCCAGGCAATATGACCCCAGATCATATTACTGATATGTAAGACAATAAGTCAAGACATTTCCGTGATGGGTAATTACTTAAGAGTGTTACTGTTACTCTTAATACTATTAGATTTGCTAAAAAACATCTCTCAAAAGGTTTAACAATCTAATCTTCTCATGAGCTCCTCTCTGCCTGACAGTGGCAGAGCATGGATTCGCCTGAGAAGTAGATTCACACTCACATTAATACGAGTCTCTTCTCTCTGATGGGAGTTGCTTATGTCTGGTGTGAGACAACATACTGTATAACACATTTACTGTGTAATGTAAAAGAAAGATCTGCCATCTTCTGGACAGTACTTGTGGGGAAGCCTTTTTATAGCAGAAATAATAAATGAGGATTCAGATAAAAGGGATTCAGCTTTTGAACAGTTATTGCACATGGCGGTTGACCCCTGTTGTGATAAAGATGTAATGAAGACTTTGTTCGTTTGGCAGGTACGGCTTTGTTGACTTTGACAGTGAGGAGGACTGCAAAGCAGCAAAGGAAGCAATGGATGATGCAGAGATAGACGGAAATAAAGTGACTCTGGACTATGCCAAGCCGAAAGGAGAAGGAGGAAGAGGCGGAGGACGGGGAGGATTTGGAGGGAGAGGCGGAGGACGGGGAGGATTTGGAGGGAGAGATGGAGGAAGGGGTGGATTTAGAGGAGGAAGAGGAGGAGGTGGATACCGTGGAGGAGGAAGAGGAGGATTTAGAGGTAATGGTAACTAGTGCAATTGTGTTAATTTTATAGCAATGTCCTGTACGCCTCTGTGGCAACAACACAAATACTGTGAAGTAACAAGTTTCAGTTATTAATAATAAACAAATTAATTTGACTTATTTTTCAGGTGGTCGAGGTGGAGGAGGTGGACCAAGACCTCAAGGAAA
Source organism: Clarias fuscus (assembly GCA_030347435.1). Classification (NCBI taxonomy): domain Eukaryota; kingdom Metazoa; phylum Chordata; class Actinopteri; order Siluriformes; family Clariidae; genus Clarias; species Clarias fuscus. The sequence goes on from CM059219.1 coordinate 12,890,233, forward strand.
GAAGATAAAGTTTGACGATTAAAACTACTCTGTTTTTTTATATTTCCAAATAAACAGACTGTGTTTCTGCTTGAATGGTCTTTTGGACATTCCAGCATCTCATTAATGGAGCGTCCATCTTTTTCTGTCTGAAAGCTTCATGCATTCTCAAATGTTCCTGTTCATCCGTGCGCATCTTCATATTTTCCCCAATTTTGTGGGAGAAAAGTTGAAATGTGAATTTTTTTTTTTTATTGTTTCTGTTAAAGTATCGCTAAATGAATTTTCTTTCTTTTTTTTTCTTTTTTTTTAGTTTTGCTTTAGGTGTGTTTTACCATAACCTGTACAAAGCATATTATAAAAGATGAACGATTAAACATGCCCAAAAATGTTTGGGCTTTTTGAAATCTGGTTAAATTGTGTACTGTCTTAAATCTTTGTGTGAAGGTTTTTTTTTGTTGTTGTTGTTGCTGTTGCCTCATTGGTTTGTAGAGATCAGCCAATGTCTGGAAGATAACTAACTCCAACAACCTTTTTCTTGTACGTTGGAAGACAATTTTTAAATAAACATGATTTATAAAGTTTGTGCATCCTGTTGTTCTTTAAATTAACAGGGAAGTGTCCTAAATCCCAATACTTGTCCAGGTACATTAAATTCAAAAGCAAATGCTTCCGTTCAGGGGAAATTTAATGCTAGACGTGCAAAGACGTGCCGTGGTGAGCTTCCAACTTTGGAATGCTGTGGGGTGTATTAATATAAGTTGCCAGCAGAATTTAAGCAATTGGTAAAGGGCCTTCAGTTGGATAAGTACTGAGGTGGTTAAACACAACTGATGCAGTGAGTAGCTTCTCAGCTGATGGCTCTTAAAGCTCAGAGCGTTATTGTTTATTTAGCTGTTTTTTTTGTTGTTGTTTTTTAATAGATCTGTGTGGGTCAGGATTGTGCAGTATAGAGTGACAGCCTATATTTCAGCACAAAATAGACGATACGATTAAAATGAACTAAAATTAATCAACTATACAAACATAACGGCAAAAGAATGGGTTGCATAGGTAAAGAAGCACGTACTCATGTTCATGTGTTTTCGTTTCTCGGTTGTTTCTAGGACTAAAAAAAAAGAATATGCTCAATTTGTGACATCATTCCCATATTCTGGTAGTTAACAAACTAAGTTAACTGTAAGAACCCAAGGTTTCCCAGCAGAGTAACTTTTCTGTCAGAATCAGCATTAGATGTGTGCAGGGGCGGATCTAGAAAATTATTCATGGGGTGGCAAGGGTGTGGCATTAAAATTATGAGGGGTGGCAACACTGAAGCAAGCATCCTTGCATGGTTTTTGTGGATTCAAGGAACGCTATTCTTATTCGGTGTATACACTAGGGTGCACATTTTTACATTGTCCTATAAAAATGAAATAAAGGCTGATGTGTGATAGACTTGAACCTGATATCTGGATTGGAACGTCAGCTAAATAAAAAAAAAAACTCTTATTTCTAGAACACTAGGACACTAGTGCTGGGGTGGCAAATGGTGTGGCAAGGCTTTTTTTTAGGGTGGCACCACCCCTGTGTGTGTGTGTGTAAAAACCATCTGATCATAGTGGGTTTTAGGCAAATACAAGTTCAGGCATACAGCAAATATATATATATATATATATATATATATATATATATATATTTATTTATTTTTTTTTACTGTGTAATTCCTTATTTAAGAATTAATCTTAAAAAGAAAAAACATGGGCAATATTATGTACCACCTTTCGCTTCCACTGGATTTAAGAGGGTTAGCTGTAGCCAGGTGCTGCTAATCATCAGCTCTTGATTCACCAGGTGCTGCTAATCATCAGCAGGTGTGCAGACGTCAAGAAAGTCAGAGGTTTTGGCAGTCTGCTGGTCTGGAGTAATACCAAGAGGGAAAGACAAGACAAAAACAACGGTCTTAGAGAAGCAATTGTTGCTGCACATCAATCTGCAAATGGGTTATAATATACAGTATATATACAGTACAGGGTGGGCCATTTATATGGATACACCTTAATAAAATGGGAATGGTTGGTGATATTAACGTCCTGTTTGTGGCACATTAGTATATGTGAGGGGGCAAACTTTTGGAAGTCGGCCATCTTGGATCCAACTTTAGTTTTTTCAATAGGAAGAGGGTCATGTGACACATCAAACCTATTGGGAATTTCACAAGAAAAACAATGGTGTGCTTGGTTTTAACGTAACTTCATTCTTACGTTTACAAGTTTCTCTTTGTTCACAGCCATTGACATGTCGAAGAGGTTAACATGTGATGATATATATATCAATTTCCAAACAATTTGGAGTTCAGTGAGAAATATTTTTGTGGAAAGCATCCTAAACTGTTGCCAATTTGCCCATGAGTGGTATTCACACCAAGGTCAGACTATGCAATGCTCAGAGAAATACAAAAGTGTGAAACGAAAGCATGTCTGAAGTTTGCAAAACTGCATGTGAACAAACCACAAGCTTTCTGCAACAATGTGCTACGGATAAAATGGAGTTGTTTGACAAAAAAAAAAAAACAGAATTTCAGCAGAAACACCTCTTCCCCACTGTGGAGGGGCGCTTTATTATTGTTGTTGTTGTTGTTGTTGTTTTTATTTATTTATTTATTTATTTATTTATTTATTTATTGCAGCTACGGGACCTGGGCACTCTGCAGGTCACTGAGCTGAAGAAAATATTCTAATATTTTGAGATACTGGATTTTTAAACTTTATTAGCTGTTAACCATAAATATTTTATTTTACTTTAATGAATCTAGAATGTGAGAGCTTAACTTTATGAATTAACTTTGAAAATAAAACCTTCCTTAATATTCTGCTTTGTACAGTATGTGCGCTTGCATTTAACTGCACATCTCACTCTGGCCACTAGAGTGCACTATTGGACCGAAAGATTTTTTTCACATCCACATAAATAACGTAAACGTTTAGTCTGTACCTTGGTCATAACTCGCTCTTTCATTGTACATTCATGTCATACGTTGGAGAACCCGAAGGGAAAAAAAAATCTGTCTGTCTTTTTGTCTGTCCAGGCAGATTTTGTCACAGCCTCACGCAAAACTGGCTGAACAGAATTTAATGAAACTTTGCCAGTGCTTCGGGATTTGCCCAAAGTTAAATTAAATCCAAATGTTGTATAGAGGTATGTAACATTATGAGCAGTTATGTGCCGGATTATAAACCGCAAGTTTTGACAGTTTACTGCGCATGTGTCAACCTATGGGCGTGTCTTAAATCTGGACCGGAAGCCTGGAATTTAATGAAACTTTTGTTGTACTTATGTATCTGCCTGAGGTTTATCCTGCGCCATAAGTGAAATCAAAATGCTGAGTAAAAGCCATGTTATGAACTGTTATGTGCGGTCTTTAGAAGAATATATAAAATAAACTACCAATAACCTACTTTCTCAGTGTAAACAAACACCTGCACCAATAGATATTCATTAGAAATGCAAATCTGAATATTTTTCCTGTTAATATTTTCACCATTTAAATAACAGTGCTAAAGTGGTATATGTTCACTTTAACACACTGGAGTCGTTTTAAGGCAAAACTTAATCTTTATCTGATTTCTCATCTGTGATTCACTCTTCGGTTACTTTAGAAGTACAACTTAGTGTAAAGAAGGATATGGTAAGATACTCAACATTACAAAATTTTATTCCTTTATATGAATAAAGTAGGCAGAGAGTTCCGCCATACAGAGAGACAGGCAGCCATGTACGTGGGCTTCAACCTGAAATAATAATATCACTGATTACATTAAAGCTGAGCTGCTATTTTTTTTTAGCTTAGCTTTTTTAGCTTAGCTTTTTATAGGCTTTTCCAAAAAGGAACGAAAGGTAAATGTTACCTATAACTTTATAATAATTACCTCGAACATAACCATTGACCCAACAATCATGTGATGGTGCAATAACATACAGATTAATGCAAAAGAAAGTATTTAAATAAAAAACTTTAAATGGGAAACAGTAAATGAAATAAACGAAATTGACAGTAAAATGTTATTGGTCTGTGCAACTGGTCTAAGGAAGGACACTGAGATTTTATATGTGGTCGCATCATGTATGAATAAAACCTCTCTGTTCTATTACTGATCCGATTGACTCAGTTTCTCTCATCGCTGCAGTCATACTTTCCTCAGTTCCATTTTACTGTGTGTGTGTGTGCGTGCGTGTGTGTGTGTGTATGTGTGTGTGTGTGTGGTCAGATTCCCACTGTGAGGCAGAGAGTCACTGCTGGAGTCTTTTCCCCTCCATAAAAGAGAAATGTGCACAAGAGCAAAGAGGCTGTCAAGCTCCATTAAACTCCTCTACTGACAAAACATCATCTACTGAAAGCTGTAGGGTTCCACGATCTCAGCCGCCTTATCAACTGGCTTCTAAAACACACAAGTTGATTATTGTCCTATAACAACACATCTCTAAGAGGAATAAAGCTCGCACACCACAGCAATGAGTGTGCCATACTATTTATCCAATTATAGTTACTTTTAATATTGCTATTACTTATGTTATAGCAGCTGTAAACAGTTTCCCCCCTATCAACCTTGCTTTTTTCCCACTATCTTAATAGGACACTAGCGGGGGGAAAGCGTAAACTCATCTGTCCTGAAAATATTGAAAAACTTGTTTAGAGCTTTACCTCTGACTGTAATAAAGCACTGACACTGGTTATTCCTCCCATAAATGGCCTTAAAATTAAACAATAAATAATAAAAACACACATTGATGTAAATGCTAACTGGCGTTATAACAGATTATGAGGTGAAAGCAGATTAAATCTTCCTGATATAGGACTTGTGTTCCTGAGACGAGTAGATCGGAGGAACGGAAACAGATTGATTAACACTACTTGTCACTTATCCCCTTATTGTGGGCCACCCATTCATCTCATCCTTCATCTTTTCCTTTCCTTGTTCTGTGTCCTTAACCATGGCGATTGTTTATTTCTCTAACCGTTTCCCAGAATGCCTTGGCCCTCATGTCGTGTGTCTCCAGACACTTTCAACTCAACCTTGGAACCTCGGAAACTGAAAATCTGTGACTGGAAAATGTAAAATGTACCGTAGTCAACACGATGAGTCTGGAGTCCAGCTGTGAGAAGAAATGTAAAGCCAAGGCCGAATGTGTTACACCAAATGAGCCCGTCCAACATGCATTATTGAAAAAACATTATTTGAAGTGACTATGGTGCAAATTGGAAACCTAGTATTAAAATATCAACTAATAAATGTTTGTTTTGCATGAGTGATTGATTGATTGATTGATTGATTATTTATTTATTGACGGATTTAACTGAGCCAGGTTTAGACTTTTGGTATTAGGATGGTTTTGTCACACAGCAGTTTGTTATCAGGTCTAGTTCCATAAAAGTTGGAACCATTTTTCCACAGAAAAATCCCGTTGTAGGGTTCTACACAGAATATTGTGTCAAAACCCGATAACTCTATATGGCCTGGTTTAATTTAGGAGTTACAGTACATTCTCACTCATTTACCATCTATACCACTTAATCCTGTATTCAGGATTCTTAGGGCACAAGGCGGGGTACACCCTGGACAGGGTGCCAGTCCATCGCATGGCACACATACATACACACTACGGGCAATTTGGGAATGCCAATTAACCTAACCTACATGTCTTTGGACTGTGGGAGAAAACCCACCAAGCACGGGGAGAACATGCAAACTACATGCACACAGAGACGGGAATCGAACCCAGACCCTGGAGTGGCAAGACAGTGCTAACCACTACACCACCGTGCCGCCACATATAAATTCTATATATTTTTAAAAATCATATTGAGGCATTATATGTTTTATTACTGTATTTATTTATTTTAAACCAGCCACCAAAACACCTGACCCACAGATTGATGCACAAGACCTTTGAAGGTGTGCATTGGTGTCTGACACCAACATGCTAGCAGCAGATTCTGATTTCTTAAACAGACAGTGTCAAAATATGTGCCCTGTGGTCGTGGAAAAGATGTTACTGTGCTTCACCAGACTTAAATTATTGGCCTGCATCAAGCAAAGAAAACAACAGAGATCGCTGATATTAATGTGGCCAACAGAGATCGCTGATATTAATGGAATTGGGGAAAGAACTGTCCAACACATTATTAAAACTTTGAAGGACTGACAACTTTATGGAAAGAATGTGGTCAGAAAAAAAAAATCATGAATGACTGTGATTTGACATCACTTAAACCTTCTTGAAGTTAAATCATAAAAAAATCAACAGGAGAAATCATTAGAGAGTAAAGAGCATTTCCACACACAATGTGATGAGAACTCATGGAATTGCATGGCCACAAGAAAGCCACTTGTTAACGAGGCTAATCAGAAAACAAATCTCTTCACTTTGTAGATAGCTTAAAGGTTGGACTTCCCAGCAATGCAAAAAACGTCTTGTGGTCGGATGAATTCCAGAGTGATGGGTGCATCAGGGTAAGATGGGAAGCGCATGAAGTGATGCGACCATCTAGCATGTGGCCAATTTACAAGCCTGTTGTTACAATGTTATGATCTGAGGTTGCTTCATTTGGTCAGGTCTAGGCTCAGTGCTAAGTGCTGTGTGGTAATAAAATTAGTTAGCCCAATTAAATACTAGTGTGTGACTTTTTTTTGTTGTTGCATGATATACTGTATATACATATGTGTGTGTGCATCTACAGCATATGCAGGTGTGTTTATGTGTGTGTATATTTTAGCTCCATATACACGTTGGCTTAAGGAAAATCATAGTAATAAAAATGGACAATGCTGTCATAACATTTACATTGTTAGTACTCATTTTTCTATGGTTTTATCACTCCTCATAGAGAAGTAGAAGAAAAAAAAACATACTAATCATTTTACAAATTGTGTGTTTTTTTTTGTTTTGTTTTTTTTACCAAAAAAGGAAATAAGACATTACAGCATCATAATCATTTTCAGGATTTATTTTGTTAATGGTGTATTTATTGTTTGATGTAAATTTGTTCAACATTTATTCATGTTTTTGAATATTTTAGCCCTATATGTGATGCAATTATGTAATTTATTAAATTATTATTATTATTATTATTATTATTATTATTATTATTATTATTATTATTATTATACATTTACACACCCACAGTTCACTTGTTACACTGGTTGTGTTTATTTCACTTTAACCTATTCATCAGGTAGCTGTTAGCCTAGGCTGTATCTCAAACTCCCTCAAACTCTTTGCCACAAAAAAATTTCCACCAGGGAGGAATTAACACTCACTAATCTGGCTGCTCGCAATGACCGAGAAAAGCCACAAGACATTAAAGTTAAAAATGTCCCATCAAATCATGTGCCAGTCGTTTTTAATCCAAATCCCTGTGGAAACAATCTCACACACCTGCAAAAACACAGTCAACATCGAGTGATGCCTTTCAACATGCCTGCCTGAGCTTTTAAATAAACTCTTATACCACTCACACTCACGCCTTTGACTCAAATATTTAATACCGTGATACCATCAAGAGCCACGTGGTTATCAAAATAATCAGCAAAAATGCAATTCAGGTTCAAGAAATATGTACATCAGGGTGGTCTAAAAAAATAAAATAAAATAAATAAAATCAATGAGCACAAACGTGACTGCTGGGTCTCTAAAAGCGAACGCTGATGGGGTAGAAGAATGGAGAAAGAAACAGTGAGGGTAAAAATATTGTGAGAGGGTGAGAAGTTTCATATTTTAGGTGAAACATCATTTCTTTTTGCATAGATTTAGCAAATAGGATTTTGGGTGTAGTGACAAAAATAGCAAATGATTTGCAAAAATTTGTTCTGCAATACACAATATACAGGCTTTCTGGAAAATTTCCAACAGTATCTAAAACGGATGATTTTTTTATATTTACATGTATATATATTTATATGATTCAAAAATCATAGAAAAAATTCAAAAATTAGAAACATGGCTAAAAAATTATATATTTACAATTTGAAAAGGTAAATATACAAATTTACCACATCAGCTGCTTCCAGTCAGTTTCTAATTATTATAAAAAGGACAAAGTAATAGTAGCCTTAACGTGGGAGCACCCTAGTGACAGGGAGGAAGTGAATACGGCTAAATTAGGGAGATAAATCAGGGAAAATCAGGGCCAAAACAAAAAAGAACATTTAAATGATTTACTTAGTATACATGTAAATCTGTACTTTGTACTTTCAAGTAGTGGTGGCAGCATCATGAGGTAGGAATGTTTTTCTGCTACTGGGAGACAAGTCACAATAGAAAAACCAATGGGTACAAGAATATAGAGTTATCCTGAGAGAAAAACTTTTCCAGATTTCAGGCTGGGATGACATTGACATTTCAACAAGGCGACCCGAAGCATTCTGTCACGAAAACACAGGAGTGGATTCAGCAACTCCCGAAAGTCCTGTAGTGGCTTAAACAGAGTCCGGACCTGAAACCCTGGAGAGAGCTGAAAATGTATTTGCACTGACACTGCCCATCCAACTTGGTTTGAACAATTCCTCCTAAAAAAAATGCGAGAAACTTCCAGAAGAGAAGCTTGCCAAGCTTGAAGCATCATTCCCAAGCATTAACATGCAAAAGTTGTTGTGAAGGAAACGTCATGTCTCTACATCATCTTTTAGATTTTAAATACAGATTTGAAGACGTAGTATCAGACAGCATCATGAAATTACCAATAAATCAGACACAAAACACGTCTTGCATCATTTCAGTTCATGGAATCATCTCAAAGATATTCAGTCACTCACCATCAATTCTGAGCTCAGAAACAATAACACACTTTCAGTGATGTAATAAAACTCGATAGGACCAAAGATGGCAATGGCCTTTCATCCATTTGGACCCCAGCAAGTGTTACCACACACACACACACACACACACACACACACACACACACACACACACACACACACACACACACACACACACACACACACACACACACACACACACACACACACACACACAGACACCCACACACACACACACACACACCCACCCACACACACACACACACACACACACCCACACACACACATACCTGTGTGTCTCTCTTCCATGGCGTTCCAGTCTGCTGCAGCTCTACTGACAAACCTGCGATGACAGAAGCTGAAGAAGGAAAATCTCAGCATTAGAACTGAAGTTGTGTGGTTCAGAAATCTTAGCAGGACATCACCAGACTGTCTGTACGATATTTATAAAGTGGCGATTGACTCCTTTAAAATCTAAAGCAGAACTTCAGTCAAAAAATATTGTGAATTAATACTAAGTACACCACGGCACTGCTGAATTCTGGATTGTGATTGGTCGGAAGGTGTTGATCGGTTTTCTAGGACAGCAATTTATACGGTTAGGCAGCTGTACAACACAGGTTTATGTTAAAGTTCTTGTTCAAATAAAAAGTGCAAAATGCCAAATGTGGACTACATTTGTAAAATAAAGTAATAAAATACTACTGTACTATTACGGGTTCTTTATACTGCAAATGTAAAATTCTATTCTACTTTATTTATTTATTTTTACCATTTACTGTAATTTTATTCTTCACTGCCCTTCTATGTCCTTGTTCTCGAGAGGCTAAGACAAAATAAGAATTTCATTGTACCCAGGTATATGTGGCAATAAAAAATATATATTTTTAAAAATGCACAGAAAGGACACAGATAAAACAATAAAAGGCACCACAATTGATCAGATTATAAGGCAAGTTAGAAAGATTAAGCAAACCCTCTACTACATAATATAGGCTTTTCTGAATAAATGTGTCTTTAGTTTGATTTTGGATGTGGAGAATTTCCTTTCAGCAGTAATATCAGGAGGGAGGGAATTCCAGAGTTGTTAGAGGACCTCAAAACATGCAACCTGCACAACACAGGTTTATGTTAAAGTTCTTGTTCAAATACGTTATCATTTATAATATCCTAAAAGCTTATTCACTGGGAATTAAAGGGTGAACATTTAATATAAAGAAATATATTGATAGGTTAAGGTTTAGTCACACACCAATTTGCAATGGCTTTTTTTGTACAATATTTATTAGCGGTTATTTTTACAAGAGATCTTTAAAAAAAAAAAAAAAACTTTGCTGCTACTTCAACAAGAAATGTTTACTCTTTTCCATCTAACATCTCATGGACAATTTATTTGCATTTCCTCAACTCATTATCACAGAATATTGCATTGTGTTGTTGCTCTTGTTTATACATTTGCATGTGCACTTTATTAGATTCTGTTGTCTTTTGCGTTTTTTTCCTTTTGTATAGTTCTTAGATAGTTAATTTATGTTGTTAATGTATGTCATATGTAGACATCAGCACCTTGGAGGAACGTTGTTTAGGAACGTTGTTTAATTTCACTGCGTACTGAACTGTACTGTATATAGTTGAAATGACAATAAAAGCCTACTTGACTTGACTCTACAAGGAAAAGTTTATTCAACATTTCCGGGAGAAGTGTCCAGGGTCAAGCCACGTTTTGTTTTTAGAGAATGAGGAAATAAAGTCACACGCTAATATTATTGGACAGCTTTATGCAATGTCACAACAATTCATTCTGTTAAGCACTGCATTAATTTTTGTCACAGATCTTGTATTGATGAGGGGAAGTCAAATCACTCCATCAAGTCTTCTCCGGCACATCCCCAAAAGGTCAAGTTTAGGTCTCTGTTGTTGCCAATTCATGTATAAAATTATCTCTCATGCTCCGAGAACCACCCTTTCACAATTCCAGCCCAAAGAAATGCAGCATTGCTGTTGTGGAATACTGTACGCCCCTGCCACCAGGGAATAGAAAAAAAAAATATGTTGATGTTATAACCTGGTCATTCAGTACATTCAGATCATCCGCTAACTTCAGTTAATTGCCACATAACATTATATGATCTGACCAACTGAAGCAACCCCAGGTCATAACACTGCCTCCAGAGTCACTGTGCATGGTGGGTGCATGGCTTCATGCTCTTCTCACCCCGACACGCCATCTCTCTGGAAGAGGGGCAATCTGGACTCATCAGACCACATGACATTTTTCCATTGCTCCAAAGTCCAATCTTTATGCTTCATAGGAAACTGAAGCCTTTTGTCTTTTTTCTTATGGCCACACAGATGTTTACTCGAAATCATGTAAGCTCTCGTTGCATTGCATTTGTGGCAATGCTCTTAGTTTTGCAATTAAACAAAGTGGAAGTTTGTCCATTTTTATGACACAAACTTACCACAAGTGTTTAAGTGATTTCTAATCAATCATGTTTACCTCTCTGACTACATTTCTTCCACAAAGTTGACAGTTCAGCACTATTTCAACCAGGCTTAAATGATGCATTGGACAGTTCTTAACCAAAATCACCTTAGCATTTTTCTTTGCTTAATGCACACTAATAACTTCTGTGATGTGCTGAGTGTTGTGAAACACAGTAACATCTTTCCCTAAACTATAACACTATAATAATCTTTTGACATGCATGTTTAAGAAATGAGAAGCGACTCACTGCATCAAAGAATGATTGTAGCTAAAATATATTTATCCCTGCAGTAATCATCTAATCAAAAGCTATTAAGTGTTTAATTATATGAATCCAAATAGTGACCTTTTTGGCCAGGCTATGTATAAACAGAGGAAATTGTAATAATTGGCAAATTTCTGTGTTATTAGAGAAATAAACACTTAGAAACATACTGTCAAAGGAAAACTGGAAAATTACCAATCCACTACCAAGTAGTTCCTAGGTGCTGAACAAAGTGCAAAATTCCAAATGTGGACTACATTTGTAAAAGAAAATAATAAAATACTATTTTAATAGGAAATTTTATAAGGTTCTTTATACCCATATTTAATTTTTTTTTTTTTTTTTACCATTTACTGTAATTTTGTTTATTGCCCTTCTTTCTCCTAGTTCTCAAGAGGCTAAGATGAAAAAAAGAATTTCATTGTACCTAGGTATATATGGCAATAATTTATTTATTTATTTTTAATGCACAGAAAGGACACATATAAAACAATAAAAGGCACCACAGTTGATCAGATTATAACGCAAGTTAGAAAGACTAAGCAAATCCTCTATTACATAATATAGGCTTTTCTGAATAAATGTGTCTTTAGTTTGATTTTGGATGTGGAGAATTTCCTTTCAGCGGTAATATCAGGAGGGAGGGAATTCCATTGTTTAGGAGCTGCTACTGGGAAAGCAGGATCACCCTACGTTTATATCTCATTCTAGGTTAGATGACCTCAAAATACATCCAGGGGTGTGCAGTTGGATATGATCAGAAATATAAGTAGGTGTAAAATGTTATACCTTTATTGTGTGAAGTACTGGTAGCCAGTGAAGAGAGAAAAGGACTGGGGTGATATATGAATGCTTAGTGGTACCCGTTAAGGGCAAAGTGGCAAAATAAAGGGCATTATAGTAGTCCAGTCATAAACTAATGAAAGTGTGAATAGCTACTTCCATGTCCCTCCAACAAACAAAAGGCTTCACTTTTGCTAGTAGGCAGTGTTGAAAAAGCTTGCTTTAACAACTAAATTTTTTTATTTAATAAATTCCAAACCTCTTTAAAAAAAATAAAATAAATAAAAATCCGGGCATGAGAACACCAAGGTTAAAATTAACATCTGCCTTCAAACCAAAAAATAAGCATTCACACACTGACGAATATTTTTTGTGCTTAAACTAATGTTTAATATCAGTTAAACAGCTGATCAGGGGCTGGAGATAACTGGGTGAAGCCGGTTTTAGATGTAAATATAATTAGATGTCATCGACATAAAAATGGAATGGAATACTCTAATAATAATACCCAGAGGCAACATATATAGGGAAAACAAAATAAGGCCAAGTATTGATCCCTGTGGTACTCCATAGGGCTGCAGTTTAATTAAAATTAAATAAAGAAACTTTGACATCTATTAAAAGAACACTTAAACATTATACTTTGGTTTTAATGAGCAAGTCTTTTGAGTGTCACAGTTTTTGGAAGAATTTGGAAAGAATAAGATGAACAGTTTTACTATGTAAAGAGGGTTTTATGATGTTAGGCTAGAAATGCATTAAATGTCAGCCTTGTTGCTCACAGTTTGAACACAAGGAAGTTGTAAAAATTCAAACAAAACAGAAAACTTTTTCTAAAAAAAAAAAGAAAAAAAAAAAGGCCTACATATTCCACAGTAGATACATCAATGCATCCCATCATGAATGTAATGATGAGAGGGTAATCACTGCTCCACTCAAAATTCTTCCATTTATGGGAAACAGCCAGGAACCTGTTAATGCACGTGTCAGTGTCTTACAGGAAAAGGACACTGCTTTTATTGATTTATGTCTAAACATTAAATACAATCTGGATCATATAAAAATACTTTGTTTTTTTTTTTTGCAAGAAGCCCATGTCTAATCTGAAGCACACTTGACATGTGTTTGCTTTTATTTCTGGGTGTTAAACAGTTTTGGGTGGATCAACTAGAACTATAAGAATGAAAAATGTTATCTGAAAAATTCATTTTTATAAATTATTTAAAAAATATTATAATTGTTAAATACCCAACATTTTCATTTTCTGTTAGTTGTGTTTCAAGAATAAAGATCAGATAAAACTACTGCAGCACAGAGTCAGAAAAACAGCTAAAAAACAACACTACATTCTAATATAATATCCTCATTCACCTTATGTAGCTAATAACAGAGATAATAAAGTAATATTGTAATATTTTATAAGTTAATATCCTGACAAGCTTAATTCCCCTACATATACACACACACACAAACATACATACACACACACCTATCTATCTATCTATCTATCTATCTATCTATCTATCTATCTATCTATCTATCTATCTATCTATCTATCCATCCACACATACATATACACACTTCTTTTTTCTGGGTATGAGATGTATTTTAATCAATGTTTAACTTTTTTTTTTTTTAGGAATCTACCTCCTTTTCTTACATTTCCCCCCATTTATTTTTCTTGCTTTTCTTACACACTTTCACTCTTTATCCTCTAAATCTTTTGCTCTCTCTCTTTCTCCCCTCTTTGTTTGTTGTTCTTTATTTCTTTTCTTGTGTCTTCTTACAAATAAATTTAGCACAAATAAATTAAACTCTCAACTTGAAGAAAAAAACAAAAAACAATTAAGCCTCAAAATATCTTGCATAAAACTTTCAAGTTGTAAAAGTCATCCAGGCAGAAAAAAATAACTTCAGCAGGCAAAGTTCTAACCATATGGAGAAATAAACACACAAGATCCACATCACATTTATATATTTTTTAATTGTAATGACAGAAAAGATCAGAAAATATTTGCCATATGACAGCGAGGCCAAGAGGTGCGAGGAACGTATAAAATAACAGGGACCATATGGGGTCAAAAAAAGTCATGGAGAGGTGCATGCTGGGATATGGATGGCCTCTGCACCTGTAACCAATAAATTTAAAAAGAGAAAAAGGTGTTAAAGGTCATTAAAATGTACTGTTTAAATTCGACTTAAAATGGATCCTGGTATTAATGCAGGTTCTGCCTACCAACGCAGAGAACAATCACTCGTCTATGTACTCGAACGGCTCCGGGGGTTCGGGCTCCTGCTCCTCCTCTTCTATTTTAGGCCCATGGGCGGAGACTGGTTCCACAAGCTCCTCCTCCTCCTCACTGGTGTCCTTCAGGATGATAATACCACCTGTATGGAGCTGGAGAGGAGAGAGGTAATCAAATCAGTTTAAAATTTTTTTTTTTTTTTAAATCAGCAAGAGGCAGTAAGAGACAGACGGAGAGATGGAAAGACAAGGAGAAGAGAAGGCCGAAAAAAATGACATGTATCTACACTTTACTTCACGTGACCCTTCTTACCTGTAACTGTTTTATATGAAAGGAACTGAGGATGGAAATCTATACTACCAGTTAAAAGTTTGAACACACCTTCTTATTCAATGTTTTTCCTTAATTTTGTTGTTTTAAACATTGTACATTAAACTAAAAGCATTTAAATTATTTAACACTTTTGCTTATTACTTAGTTCCATACATGCTCCTTTATAGTATGAATGTCTTCAGTATTGATGTACAATGTTAAAAATAAAGCTAAAACACTGAAGCAGGAAGTGTGCCTACACTTTTGACTGGTGCTGTTCATCAGTGCAGAAGTAAGTATAAAGATGATTAATTTACAACTTGAGTGTGAGGCAACCATGAGTACAAATCAAAGTTTTATAAAATCACTCAGTGCTTTGAACCTTGATATTACCTCCTAGATTAAATATGTCCTCCGAGTGGCACAGTGGTAAAGAGATCACTCTATCATCTGGAGATTGCTAGTTCAATGCTAGTAGAATGCCCGAGTGATGCTGTAACCTCTCACAGCCTCTCAGCTAGGAGAGAACTGATTGGCGAAGCTCTCTCAGAGGGGAGGGATGCAAGCTACTTTGTGCTCTCACATCAAATCATGGCTCTACTTTCAGTCACGCAAGCGGAAGGAGAGGATAGCACTGTCCCCTGAGTGTGTTATGCTGCTCCCAGCGGCGTGTTGGAGCGAGCAGTTCGGAAAGATGCGGCTGGCAGGTGGTTTGGAGGAAACACGCAAGTGTCTTTGCCCTCCCTGACGGGTAAAAATGGGTATGATTAAATTAGGGGTGAAAATAAAATAAAGAAATAAATATCAAAATACTAGTAGCAATAATAATGAATATAAAAATAAACTGCAATCTGACAACAAAATAGTAACAATCTGATAACAAAATAATTTCCCCAAACCTATCCTGATTTTTTCAGGGTTATGAGAGCTTCTGTTTCTGCATTTCAAAAATTCTTTTGTTTGGGGAGAGGAAAAATAAATAAATAAATAAATAAATAAATACATAAATAAAATAAAACAAATTTTTACCACTAGTCTGATTGTTCTGTTTGATGTCTCCCAACTGCCATCAGGAGGAACCCTGTGTACTGCTGAGTAATAAACATTACAGGAAGGTGAATGCTGAACAGTTTTGTTCATGTAAACATTATTCCACCCACCCAAACAAAACAAAAAAAAAAGGGCTGCATCCAACAGACTAAATCTTTTGCAGTGTTTATTTGGAGACAATAGTGCAGTGTCATTGTACTCTTCTAAAAAAATTTGGGGTTGCGTGGATCTCATTATTTACAACGTAACAAGATCAAATATTTACAGCAGGCTCACATCCAAGGCTTTATGGGCCAGTTATGTCAAAGGTCGGTTATGTTTCTGTGAAAATGGCTGTATGAGCGTGCGCATGCATGTATGTGTGTGAGAGAGAGAGAGAGAGAGAGACACTCACTGGTTTAAATGGCTGATAACGACAGTTTTCTGGCATGGTTAGCACTCGGAGCTGGGCCGGCATCACTCTCGCTGGATTCGCCAACATCTGGAAATTAGGCTCCTGCTCCTTCTTTTTCTCCTTCTCTTTCTCCTTCTCCTTCTCCTCATCTTTCTTGTCTTTTTCAGTCTCCTGGGTTTCCTGCAGTGAACACATCATAAAAAACTACATATTAATTTTTTTTGGACGTTTTGTTACTGTTAAAATTGTACACCGATTTCAGTGTCTTTTCAATAATTATAAATAAATGTTAGATTTACACAAAAATTTTAAATCATCCAATTATAAAGCAACATGTTATATTTCTGATTTCTGCATGTAGTGTTTAGTTTCAGTCGTGTTCTTATCATATCTGAGAGACCATGATGATAAACATGCTAAATAAACTCACCACTTCCATCTTCTCCTCTTCCTTCTCCTTTTTCTCCTTCTCTTTCTCCTTCTTCTTGGCTTTAGCTGTGATGGACAGCACAGCAGTAGAAACCTGGATAAATCAGGATAAATCTTTTAGCACTAGATCAAGATATAAAATTGGGCCATAAAAATATATAAACTCACATTACCAAGTGTTTTATCCCCATTATTCTTGAGAAGGTTTGCAACAAGTAAATTTTATATTTATGAAAACAGACACCATTCTCTGTTAATACATACCTACATTTAATGTTTGTGGAAAAACCTTAGTAATATTAGAAGAATGTGTATGCAATTATAAACAAACCTGGGTTTTGCAGCTGTATTGTATTTTTGACCACGTTTTTATACAAGTAAATTTAGTAGCAATGTGAATGCTATAAATCATGAAATACTTTCTAAGAATAATTACTGATCTGAAGGAATCGCTTACCTTCTCCTTCTCTTTCTCCTTGGGAACTTCCAGAGGAGGAGGATAAGCAAAGGTCGAGGGTTTACAGTTGGACCGGTACTGCACTTTAGGCATCTAAGGGGGGAAAAAAAAAGACAGGACCAAGTGTAAAAATTTAATTTTTGCAAAATAAAGACTACATTATGCTACTTCACTTTTGCACTTTATTTGGAGTTTGACAAAGACTGGCCCAGTTTAGAGCAACTTTGCTGAAGTGTAGGTGGGGTTTGACTCAAATCTGACTTTACAGCTTATCACAGAAGGATGAAAATAAGAGAAGTCACATTAGAACATTTGGAAAAGGTTATTAATTTGTCTGAAATCAAAGTGGACAAGACAATAGAATGAGACCGTCATAACATTTTAAATCATTTAAATGCTTCCTGCTTGGAAACTTTCAGAGCTTACAAACTAGGTGTGTGCTGAAATAGATAACCGCCTGACCTCATCACTTCTTGCAGTAGAGACAATCTGGACATGCGTCCCAAATTACTTGTACTTTACATGGACATATTTTCTTTTCTTTTTTGGAAGATTTTGCATACAGCACATAATAATGTAATATCAACTTTTAACATCTACAGTTCAACAAAAAAGCAGCAGCTGTCCCCCTATGCACTTAAGAGTTACTGTAAAATTCTGGTGTATGTAAATGCGTGCATGCACGCACACAGATTTCTAATGCTATTAGCTAAACCAGGCAATAAGAAAGCACATGAAGAGACTGGAACAGAACTGGAACAGAATAAATCACTCACTAATTAGCATTATCTTAAGATTATTTGTAAAATGTTCACACTTTTTTTCTTGCTCCACTGGCTAAAAACATGCTTTCAATTTTTGGTTGAAATTTTCAGTGGTATAAGTACAACTGATTTTAGCTATATAATTATCTAACAGGAGCAAAGTTGGAAGAGGCACAACTAGACTTATTTTTATTTTAATAAACTTAATATTCTGGATTTATTCTCCATTACAACTTTGTGTGATGGAGGGAATGAGGAGATAAAGAGGAAGGAGGAGAAGCATCTAGAAAGTGTAGGGTAATATTGGAGTGTTAAAAACACCTAAGCATTTGTAAATCCTTATGATAGATCCATATGATGATTGACTCATTTGGTGGCAGAAAACAAAGCATTGTGGCATTATACTGTGCTAAATGACTTCCTGTGTAAAATGCACAAAAGTTGGCATGTCTGTGCCATTCTTCAGCATTTCTAAATTGTAACGTCAGTTTCACTTTAGGGACTGTTTAGTATATTTTCCCACAAATTAGTCCATTTATTTAATTAAATTCTGGTTGAAATTATTAGTTTTGTCTTAATCCTTTAAATTTTACAAAAACACTGGCTGGATAGACATGTGGGAGGGAACATACTGTAACTGAAAAATCTTTGTACTTGTAAGTCTGTTATTTATTGGACAGAAATTTAGAGGTCAGAACAGAAGAAAAGTGGAAAGTATGGGTAGAAACTACAAAAATCTTACAGGGAAAAGACTGTGTAGATGCAACTTGTAATTTTTAATATTATCAGTGGAAACATGTGCGTTTATCAAGAACAGCGACAACACCGTTACCTTCAGGTCCTTATTGAGGCCAATGATGGCGGTGGGTGTGAAGGCCAAAGACAGGAAATGGGACAGTGGAAACCAGAACCAGAATTGAGTGAACACCAGCAGACCCACGATGGAGGGCATGTGCGTATGTCCAGTCCGTGACTGCAGGGAAATGGTCACGTTCCGGCCACCTGCAGACATGGAGAGGAACTGGTTTAAAAATGCATTACAGTATATAATTTTTTTTTTTTTAATTCAGTTATATTTTTAGAGTATTTTTAAATAATGACAATGTCACAAAGCAGCTTAACAGAAATAAAAAATAAAAACTCCAGATATAATTTAGCAAACTGATCTTCCATTAAATTTTTGAAGTTTAAATATAATTTTGTGTATTGTTTCAAGTAGACTTAGAATTACCATGTTCTTCGCTTGATTCTCAAGGTTTACCATCAAAAGTTTTCAAGCAGTACCTTTTTTGGATTTTAAGACCACTATTTATCCTCAAACTGTGTAAATGTAAGTTACAACTCTTAATTATTACTTCAATTATGGGATGAAAATTTCACACATCTTTCTTAACCAATAGTTAATCACAATCAATAATAAATATCAATAATAATAATAATAATAATAATAATAATAATATCAGAAGCACATTAATAAAACTTGTAAAGTTTTATTTAAACAGTTCCAGCAGGACAACCCAGTGTTACACAAACATTGATTTGTGGCAGCCTGCCACAATATGAACACTGTTACATATTTATTTCCTTATTAATTTAAAATAGGAAAATTCTCATTTTATGATATGCAGGACACTAATCTGCTCAGCCCTGCCAGCAGCAGCTATGTTTGGAGAGCACTCATGAAATGCTCAAATGTGTTTTAGAACAACCATGACAAGGAGTTTTGAGACAGAGCTCTCTGTGAGATGGCAAAAGGTAAAGGGGGCTGTTGGCAGGATGAATGAATCCAGAGTTTACAAAATTAATTGCAGAGACCAAGCTATTCAGATAATAATTTAAAAAAAATAGCACGCATGTAAGGCCAATATTGTTAATTCTTTAAACCAGAAGCTGATTGTTTGCTCCCTTAATTCAAACTGCACCACAATCCCCCCAAATTACTGTGCACTGCCTGAAGAGCTCCCTCATATGGTGTATGTGTTAACAGACATATGAACTTCGGAGGAATAGATTAAAAACAAACATTATCAGTTAGTAAATTTGTAAATCAATTTAGCAGGCAGTATTACACAATTAGAACCCTGATGGTTTAAGATAGAGCGCTATAAGAGTTGAACCCTTAAATGTAGAGCCAAAGCACTAAGACAGTTTATCTAGATATGTTTTTATTGCACATAAACAGTTAATACGAATTTGATGTCATTTAAGGGTTCACAACTTCCAATAATGAATCTTCTTATATTCCCTAATATAACAGAATTATAATCATAAATGAGATGATGAAAATGTTGAGAATGTCTAAGGTTAGTGGCTAAATAAATACATTTGATTGACAATAACGGCTATAAAATAAATCTCTACTGTTATACAAGCTGCACACTGACTATTCTAAAATATATTTTAGTTTAATTTCTATAGAATTGTCCTTTGAGAAGATATACAAAAATTTTTGCTTAAATTAGAGGGGTGTACTCATTTTTGTGAGAAACTGTGTGTATAAACAAACTATCTGGACACTTTAGAGTTAAATCATAAGATTAAACTCTGGCTTTAAGCACAGAACTAGAATAGTTGTGACATGCATTTAACTGATTATTTTATTCTCATTGAATACATCAGTGCTATTCCTCACGTGGATGGGGAAAACAAGCAGACATTTCAATAGAACAATAGAATGGTGATATCATGGGCAGTGAACTTTGTCACTTCCTGTCCAGTTTCTGACACCAAATGTATTTGTTAATGAGGGATATACAGATCGAGGTTAAAGCTATGGAGACAAGGGACAGAATAATTGTGCTCCATCTGGATGGAAATAGATATAGGAAAGTGAGGGAAGGAAAGGGGTGTGGATCTATCCATTATTTTTTAATAAAAGTGAATAACCAGAAGAACTGCAAGCTATAAAAAAAATTATAAATAAATAAAAAACCTTACAATTTCTCTCAAATCAAAGTGGACAAGACAATAGTGAGGTTTTGACACAGTGTTTTAAATCATGTACCCGTTTCCTGTTTTCAGTAGCTTATAAGCCAAGTGTGTGCTGATAACATGTCAGTTTCAGCTGAGCCATTAATTATAAGTAAATATACCAGTTCAATATTAGGTCACCATAACGAATAAGAGTGCAGTTTTCCCAAAAAGAAAGTAAGATCATTCTAATCAAACAGAATGCAGATTTTAAAAGCGAATATTACTTTTACCAATCAGTGTTTTTAAAGGAAAATATATATATTTTTAAACTTTAACTTATTTTTTAAAGAGTACATTTTATATAATTTATTATATAGAAAAGAGTACTTTATTTTTGTAACACTTTTAATTTCTAAGTAAAACATCACCCACCTGTCATTAAGACACTCTCCCATCAAGGCTACAACTACAAACCAAGATAAAGACCATCACGTGTTTCTTCCAAGCCACATGACGCCTAGCCAACCACATCTTTTTGAACTGCTTGCTCATGTACCATTGGGTGCGGTGCTTCACTCTGAGGATAGTGCTATACCCTTCCAGTTGTCTGAGCTCACAGGTGCCCAGCTGCGATTGATGGGAGAGCGCCACTAGTGCCTACCATCCTTTCCCTCTGAGAGAGCGCTGCCAATCAGCTCTCTAAGTTAGCAGCTGTGGGCAGCTAGGGCATCACGATACTTGAACTGACCCCAACAACAACTCCAAAAAAGCTGCCAACTTAGACTCCCTTCTTCTAAATCAAACAAAGGGAAAGTTTAAAAAAAAAAAAAAAGAAGCTGAATACAACTGCATTTTGCATATCTCATTACCAGCATTTAGATTTCTCTCCAAATTCCAGTGCTTAGATGCACGTATTCCAAGTCTATTTACCGACACGGTTGCTTCTCTGGGCCAATATTATTTTAAATAAGTAGTGACAGACTGTGAGAAGTGCCAGATCTCCTGAGAAGGTTCTGTTACCCTCAGAGTCCAGAACCAACGCCAGGATATTTGACAGAGCTGAAGGCACAGCAGCATCAATGCTTCTCTGAGAGGTTTGGCAAACACAAAATTCCTCATTAATGAAAGCAGAATGCTGCTGCAGGAGTGGAGATCTTTAAACAGTGAGTGACATTAAACATAGTTACAGAGAAGCAACCCAAACATACACTCTGTGAAACACTCAAGTATTCATGAGAGTGAAGGTCAATGCACTGGGCGGTGATCTTGGTAATCTGCTAAACGATTGTGAGTGGAAAAAATTGCATCCCTATAATATAAAACAAAGAACATTTCCAAGTCAAACCTGTCAGATTGCTAAGGAGACTGCAGTTCAGTGACGTCCATATTAGAACCGGGTACAACGATATAATATTGATGTAATTAATTATTTCACAATACACTTTTAAGATATTGCAAAAAAAACGAGATACAATTCCTGGGGAAGTTGTGTGTGAGTAGAGGAGGCATGACTTGGGCCACTTGCAGTAGCCACCTCCCCCCTGCACACAAAACTCACAGGCAGAGAGGATGTATCGAGCTTTTACTTCAAAGCCAATAACACTCCTGAAATCCTTTTATTTATATCAGAAGGACCAAATATACTAGATTGGTGAGATATGAGGCTTTAAAATGTTGTGGAATGTCAAATTGTGTGTGTGTACTTCAACAAATGAGCACCAAATGGCAATTTTTCCATGTCATTCAAAAGCCTTTTTCAGTTAGTTTTTTGCATCTACTCTACAAAGCCCATTATATTGAAGGGGTGATTTATTTTTAATCTACATGATTTTTAGCAAAGGAGTAGATTTAGTCATCACTTTAATCTGACGAGTCTAAGAGTCAAGGAAGCATAGTGGTTCAGCATGGGTACAAAATGTATTGTCAGTGCTCAAATAGTGTGTTTTGCGCCAGGGTCAAAATCAGGAGACCTGTTTTGTTACGTTTTGTGTGTGTATGTATGTGTGTGTGTGTGTTTGCGTGTGTCGGGGAGTATCAACAGGGCACCTAATTCGAATTAGATAAACAGTCCCAGTCGGAACCCTTAGAAAAGTAACAGCACCTTACTAGAAAGAGTCCCTCCACCCACATTAAATAGACAAAAGTTTTTGTGTTCAGAAAAATACACCAACAATAGTAGTTCGTAATGAAAAAGAAAGCTGCAATACATACCAGCATCCAGAATGCCCTGAGCCAAAATGGCTCCGAATTTGGCCATGACATCATCATGCTTATCGTTGATGACTTTGGCATACAGCTGCCGGAACTGATTAACCTACAGACGGGAAATAAATAGTCAATGCAGTTATCAAAGCAAAGAGTAAATTACTCTGTCCGAACAATTTGAGGAGTTAAAGCTTTTGACCTGACTCTTTCGCTGTACTGACACTGGTGACTCCTTTCATAAATGTTCAACATCTCCTTAAAACCATTCAACCCTCATC
Organism: Clarias fuscus; assembly: GCA_030347435.1. Taxonomy (NCBI): domain Eukaryota; kingdom Metazoa; phylum Chordata; class Actinopteri; order Siluriformes; family Clariidae; genus Clarias; species Clarias fuscus. Next base: position 12,913,591 of record CM059219.1, read on the forward strand.
AAATATATTTATTTATTTATAGCAAAACCCAGGTCATATAATTGTAGTGATATAATCACCACTGAAGTTTTTGGCACAGCTCCAGAAATTTATTTTTTGCATGAAAATTAAAACTGCTACTCAACTTTGTCAGTAGCTTTTTTTCTTTTCAGAAAAATGCATATTGGACACAGATCACAGCAACGTTGGCTGTTTTATATGCGACACGCACACTCCACAAAAACACTCAAATTTTAATGTGACTATAAGCATTTTAAGCTGTAACACTTGGAGCATGTTCATTATGCGGTAAAATGTCTTGAAAGTTGGTCCACTAAAATCACTTTAAAGACCCAATGGGTGGTATTGAAAAGTGTAGAAATATACCCTTAATTCATTGTTTATGATGAACATGCATGAATCATTAAATTTTTTTTGCAGTGATTCTCAAAGTTATGTTTCTTTTATTTTGTCTGCAGACCTTACATAAATAACACATCTTCAGTGAAAAAGCATAGAACCATCCAAAAATTATATAAAATCACACCTTCATTAAATTGTTTTAATGTGTGAAAAACAGAAAAAGGTGAAGATTCAAGTCTCGGTTCTTATTGTCCTTTACAAGGAAAGAACTATCGTTTTAACAACGCTTTGTGAACAATGTCACTATTTTGCAATGATGTGCTTATTTTCGATAGCAGTCTGCCTAACTTTAGCCTTTCTATTCTGCAGCTTTACCTTGGGGCAGGTTACTTCGCTCTGCTGGATCATGATGAGGGCCGAGGCGATGAGAGCTCCCTGTCTCACGTAGTTGACTGGGTCATTGGTCATGGGCTCCAGTAGGTTTATTGCTTCCTGTACATATAATATTTCATTAATAAAAATTTATATATTAATTAAAAAAAAAAATCTCTCCCAATTTTATATTGACCAATTCCCATCCAACAGAAGGCTCCCCCATAAGCGGAGAGCAGGGGAAGCTGAAGGCTACCATGTGCTTCCTCCAAAATGTGACACCAGTCAGTGACTAGCATCACTATGACTGGTTGGGAAAAGAGTTTGTACTTCTCACAAAGAGCAGAGAAGATTATTGACTATTTGTCATTTATGGACAGCATGCATTTAATAATGGATTTTATGAATTTTAATGTGAAAGAGTCTCAGAGCTACAGAATGATGGATGCTGAACAAATAAACTTGCCTTGTATCCGGTGCCAGCACAGCAGATCCCCAGAGCCATGGCTGCTCCACAGCGGACATGTGGGTTGTAACTCTCAGACAGAAGGGACACCACGCTGGGACACTGCTCTGGAGTTCTACACAAAAACATTTTTAAATTGGATGGACGAAAGAAAGGAAAAAAGAGGTAATCCTCATCTAGTTATTATTATTATTATTTTGCCTTGATGTTTTTGATCTAGATTGACACGAAAATCATCTCAGTGATTCATCATACTTCTTTTGTGTGGCAGTTCATGTATAAAGAATCGTCACTTTTTTGTAGTGATGCTAATTAGTTTCACCCTTTCTAAAGAGACTTACTGCCCTTTCTTCTCGACTTTCATTGGCTCACCAAACCAAGGTTCAAGAATCCACAGGTCAAAGTTCACATAGATGTGCTCAGATATGCTACTCAAAACAAACAAATGCTATTCACAGCCCACACCCTTTCCACTTCAATGAATCTGCTTTCTGCTAGTTTAGCTAAAAACTAAACAAATAAATAAACAAGTTTTCAGGGGCATCCTGTATCACCATAGCAACAAATTAAATTGAGTAAACGTCACAGTGAAACCTGTCACAAATATAAACAAAGAAAACTGTAACACTGAAAATGACAGATTTTGCCATTTAAAAAATAGTAAATTAAAGTATTTAGTATTAACTGAACACAACCAAACCAGAATCAAAGACAAGTGTGGCGTAAATCCCAGAGTTCCGCTTCCTCATCACATTTTCCTGGCTCTTGTCAAAGTCTTCATTTGAAATAAGAAAAGAGCCTCTTCACGGGTTCTTTTTGAAACTTAACTCAAATACCTTTTACCAACTCTCCTAAGTCAAGACAGATGTTTCAAGAAAGTTTCTTTAAACAGTTTACACAAGGTGATTACAGTTCCACTGGCCCTCCCTGTGCTGCGATGAGGATTAACAGAACGGAGCACGATCTATTAAGAGCTCACACTTTACCAAAGGACCGAGGTGCCAGAAACTTAATAACACACGTCTTGCTGAAGACTAAAAGGAGGGAGAAAAAATATCACACTTGGCTGGCTCTAATACTCCTACACTATGGTACAATTCATTAATCTACTGGGCCAAAATGTGAGGGTGTGGCATCTGAGTAACTTCATCATTAATTACATTTATAAAACTCGCCTAACAGGATGCCTCAGTGGTAGAAATATCTCCATCAACCGAAATTAAAATTCTCATTTTGTCACACAGTAGTGATAAACATCACTACCGATACACTTTGTAAACATTACTCCATTGTGTTTGCTTTTCTTGTCTACATTCATTGCTAAAACTAAAACCCAAAAGCGTTTTCACACTTCCTTCACAAATCTCTCTTCTAAAGCTTATCCACACCACATCGCAAAAACAGCACATTAATACAACTCCCTGCAGAGGACGAAATGGTTCAGTGAAAGTCAAGGAAAATTCCTGGATATTTAAACAACAAGCAGTGGCTCAGATTTTTGACAATCAATTTGATGAATTGATTCGACAGTGCAGAGAAACCACAGCACGCTCGCTGCCAGCTTAGAGCTATAAACACACATGCGCATGCACACCCACATCCACTGAGCAGGGAAAACTCTTAGAGCTCGCTTTTGCTAATTAAGGCGCATGATGCAATTTATATTCAAACCAAAGCCTGTTGTTGTGATGAATGAAATTTGGCTGGCAACTTGGTTGTCTTAAAAAACGACCTCGCTTCATAGTGAGTCCCTGAACTAACAAAGCTCATCACACCACACACAGTGTAAAAATCCACGAGATCATATAAAAACAAAGTTAATATTAGTTTCAAAAATTAGTTTTAAGATTAAGGCAAGGAAACAGAGGGCTGTTCAATTCGCTGAAGCAGAAGGCTGGAGATGTAACAGGCGCAAATGTTTAAAACTACAAAATCTGTCTTCGCATGCGGAGAATGTGACTGTATTACTGCCGTCTCCAAAACACAAGCAGAGAAATGAGCCAAGTCGGAGGCACAGTTGTATCTATCATTCCACAAATCTCCCAATTCTGAAACAGACGGAACTGTGCCCGAGTTTACTAACTCTTAATAGATGCTAAAGTTATGGATACATTAAACACAAGACATTAAAATGACAGCAGAGTACTGTTGAATTTTGAATTGTAGTGGGTCAGAAGGTGTTAGCTAATGTTCAGTAAGAGCAGCTTACCGTGGCTGTTTTAATACGTTATTTCAATAGTTACTGTTAATTTACGAGAACTTGTATAGAGAGGCCACAGAGACAAATTACTGACATGGTCACGTTTTCTGTAAGATGTTTGTTGGAGCCTGCTTCAAAAAATAAACAGTCGGTTGTCTTAATTTTTGTGGCATCTTTAGAACTAAACAGTGTACCCTTTGTAGTTTCCCTGTGATATTACAATCTGCATGAAGAATAATAAAAAAACTAAATAAATAAATGGAAGAAAGAGAAAAGTGAGAGAGCGAGATTAGGGAGTTGACAGACATTATATCTGCTATACTGCAAGTGAGATGTGTTTAAAATAACTAAATAAATAAATAAAATAAAAAAATGTTAGCATGGTGATTTGCCCAGACTTCTGATATCTTTGTCTTTATATCATCATTTGTGGATTCCATAGTTTGTGATAAAATCTGGCAAATGTTTGAGCACGGTACACTAAAACAAACTGCAGCAAATTGACCGGTACTGTTAAACATGAAATTGTTGTTTTATCAGACAGACGTATTAAATATACAAAAAAGTGAACATTGACTGAACTTTCCTTTAAAGTATTTGTTTGTTTGTTTAGAAAGAGTCTAAGCTCAGTAATATTAGATTTAAAAGCACATGTATAAGATGAGAGAGTAATTAATTTGATTTCCCTTCATGAAGACACATATACACAGCGAGATTAACTTGTCCAAAGACGAGAAAAGGATGAAACTTGAGCGTAAACTCTCTTGTGGGGCATCCCCACCACTTCCAGGTCTTCTGATTAATTTCAGTCTCTGAACAGCTGAGTCATGTTACTCTACAAACAGGATCAGCCTCCAGAGCACCTATATCTGGAACATTTCAGAAAGCGCTCATAAGGCTGGTTTTGTCTGCTTTGACTTTTTTGTTCTTCTGAAAGTTCATAAACAAAAGCCTGAGGCTGACACACTCCAGGAGTGAGCGTTAACCAGACGTGGTGGCAAAATGAACAAACAAAAGGAAGTCCTCGACACAGGAGTTATGTCTCCACTTAAAAAAATTGGATGTCAACATGCAAAAAAAAAAAAGAGAGAGAGAGAGTGGTACTTTGTTCATGGCATAAATTTGACTACCTCGTGTAGCTTACTGAAACTCAGAAAAAGTTTGTATAGAGGACTAAAAATAAATAAAAAATGTGAGTTGAGCCAGATGTGATTGAGTCTGAAGGTAAACTTTATGAAGTAGCAGGCACTATGGTTTCTGTTGGCAAGGTGGGCAACAGATGTGAAGACAAACACGTGTGTGTGTGTGTGTGTATATATATATATATATATATATATATATACATACACATACATACATGTGTGTGTTTGCATGCGCGCGAGCGAGCACATTAGTTGCAGTGTTTAAACCCACATGAAAAACTGCATTTGTTATTAAAGATGATGAACACATCCTCTATATAGTTGGTGCTATATCAAAAAGACTGTGCAAAAAAAAATTATCTCCAAAATTTCAATATAAGCATATTTACATGAAGGAATATGAAAAAAAAAAACTCTACTAGGTGATAAAATGCAGCATTAATGAAAAGTTATGTAAAGGATCCAATTAACAGAATGTAAAGAAAACCCAATGCTTTAAACCACTGCATTTTCCCCCTGAGCAGAGTGCGCTAAATAGTATAAACAGTAGATCCGCCGTGTTCAAGGAAATTACCTCCCAGAACCGCTGGCACAAATCCAGCACAGACACACTCATGTTTTCTGAGAGAGTCAGATCGACAGAGTGAGTGGACGAGTGCAGAACAAGAGAGCGGGGAGTAGAAGAAACAAGGAGACTAGTGCTGCAGTAGCTGATGCGAAACAGAAAAAAAGGACATTAATCCTTCAACACAGGGTGAAGTGAGATAATTCTCTGGGTCTTGTCCTAGAAAAAGGGTCCAAACTCTGTTGGTCTCTTGTTTTGTCTAACCACTTATAAAAACGTGTAAAGCGACGAACTATAGGAGCAAAGGATCACAGCTTGAGAGGCTCTAGATGAGTGAAGACAACACGAGGAAAGGAATAAAGGCATGTGGGATAAGATTCAAGAAAAAGGAGCACTGACGGATTGGAGCTGAAGGTAAGTTTTTTAAGTTTTTTTTTTTTCCTTTTTCAAAATAATGGGTGTTACTGTTTAAATACAAACAATATGGAAAGAATTACACACCTAAGTGAGTTTGAGGTTTGAGTTAAGCCTGAAACCAATTAAAGAAATGAACCATGCAACCAGAAAAACGCTGGAAGTAAGCAAATAAATAAGATATTAAACAGTTAAGAAAATGGACATTAAGTAAATTTATGAAATATTTTATATATACATAAAAATAATATAAAGCAATATAAAATAATAAATAATTATATATATATATAAATAAATAAAAATAAATAATATATATAAAATCCAGTATATATAAATTTTTTAACTGAACGTTAAATTTAAGAATAAACAAAATATAATACATTGTGCTTAAGGAAATCTTTAGACTGTATTAAATCAAAGTAACAATCCATTGTACACACAAATAATTATATTAATATTACCCACTCACCCTCAACAGCCAAGTTGTAATTTGCAAGTAAGGGGGAAAAAAAGAAAGATGCCATCTGTCCTAGTTCATTCAAATTTCATTAAAACACGAAATGGCCGAGTTCATGAGCGAACAGTGATTACTGCAGATCTTCACTTCCTTGCTTAATTACTTCTCAACGGTCTAGAACTAACGACAGCACAGGGAAATCGGACATGGTTTATTATAATAAACGTCAAGCCGAATCTGAGATAAGGGCATCTGAAGGAGAAGCTCTGGTCTGTGAAGTAAAATTACAACGAAGGAGGGAAAATAACTGAGCAGAAGTTTTTAATCTAAACTGCGATTAAAACATGATGCAGTGAAGAAATAAATTACTGATGCATTAGATGACAAAAGTACTTTGATTCATGATGGCTTTAATCACCCACCACTACCATTTAAAAGTGGGTGATATGACGATGTAATATCCAACGTCATATGCATAAATTATGACAAAATACACTTTTCTGAAACATCATGAATATCCTGTAGTTCTTTAAAACTATTGTAACTTTTTTCTTTAAACTTAATGGAATCATCTCATTTATCATCTGATTTTTTATTTGATGTTTTAGCATTTTTTACATAAAATTATCCAGATTATTCTAATGCATATTTGCCCCTCTCATTTTGATAAACTTATTTACTCAGGTTATTTATTACTTAAATACGTTATTAACTAATTAATTACCAAAACTTAACTTGCTTACAATGAGTACAATGCATATGGTGCATAAAACTTATATCTTTATCTCATCCATGTTAATGACACTATAAATTTCAATTTGCACAAAATCTTTAACTATATGGAATAGACCAAAAAATTTAACATGTGCTACTGGGTTGGTTGAAATCTTTCAAAGTTTCAAGGTATTTACCAATTGATTTACTGATAATTACCAAAGCCTTGCCATTCAGTTCGCTCAAAAAAAAAAAAAACACCAAACACCACCACCACATAATACTCGCTTCTATCCTCAGTCATAATAATGTTAAAGTTTTATAACAGGGTTGTAACAGAACAGAGAATGCTGATTTTAGTGCATAATGATGTCTGGAGCAACATTCCTACGTGACAAAGTTTTTATTTATATAACATACCTTTTACGAAGCTGGTGCAATCCAGATTATTTTGCCCTAAATTGTTTATGCTTGTTAACACTAAACTGCATTAAATATATTACAGGCACATTCCTCTAAAAACAAAAACAAAAAAACTCTGGTTAGAACGCAGGATCAGCCATGATATAGGTCTGCTGCAGGAGATGGGGTTAAGGTTCTTGCTCTAGGACCCAACAATTATCAGTTTGGCAATGCTGGGGCATTGAATTCTGATTGATAGCATTAACCACAGAGACATCACTTCCATCTATTTTAATCCCGCTTAATATAACGTGCAGTCAATTGTATAAAAATGTGAACAAACTAATTTTGTTTAATTTTTAACCATGAAGCGCTGAAAATACATGTAAGGCACGTGGAGCTAGCTATGTATCGTTCATTTCGCGATCCTGATTTTTTTTCTTTATCCGCAGTGGGACAATGCTGGCCAAGCCCCAGGAAAAAAACACAGTATGTCGTTCTTGGTCCAGGCGAATGAAAGCAGCAGGTCTCCTCTCGATGGAGAGGAGCTGCACTGGGCCTCACTGCTCTTCCTCATGGCCATCCTGCCCACGATCGGAGGAAACATCCTGGTCATTCTGGCTGTCTCACTGGAGCGAAAACTACAAAATGCTACTAATTACTTCCTCATGTCGCTAGCTGTTGCTGACCTGCTGGTGGGGCTGCTAGTGATGCCCATTGCTCTAGTTACTGTGCTGTACAGTAAGTCAACTCTATTTACTTCAGCTCATCACAATTTACATATTCCCTCTTTTTATAATTACAATAAAAACAAAAGCTTTGAGGTTTATTTAATTGTGAGGGCACTGCTGTTATAGTAAAAATAAAGACTGGGTTTTGTGATGAAGCAGAATTACGGTTACCAACTGTGTAAAACTGTTTTCCACACAAGATGCCAAGGGTTACAATTTTTTCACTGATAAACAAAATGTAATTTTTTTTCCTGTTAAGTTTTAGCTAATATTAAAGTTTCTGTTCTCTCAATGTTATAGCAGCTGTTTTAACTCGAGTCTTGAAGAAAGGGGGGGGGGGGGGGGGGGCACCCCACACAGCTTGTTATTTTCCAAGAAACCACGAAGCAAAGCTGTCCTGAAGATATAGAAAAATGCAAAGTTACAGCTTTATGTTGTTACGAAACACTGATTTTAGAGACTCCTTTTATGAATGTAAAACAACAAAAGTCTAAAGAAAAACATCATGTAAACAACATTTAAAAATCTGTTTATCTGGAGCATCCCTGTACAAGTCCCTGTGAATGAGCTGCTGACGCTATAGAAGTGATGCATTGGAACAAGTGCATTGATAAACATGCAATTTGCAGCCACACTACTGTCAAAGCTGCTGTTCTAGAAAATCAATCAGCAAACAGTATCCAAAAAAAAGCACTTTTGTGGACGTCTGTTTACAGAAATACACATGTAAAGCCTCATGCATTATAAAAATGTACTGTAATCAAACAGGGTAAAAGATTTTATCACTTACCCCTTAATATAATCCCCAAAGTCCTGGCCTTAGTCACAACAGGGAAGTCAAACATCATTAAAAAAAATTTTTTTCTAAAAAATAAAGCTATAAATAAGAGGGTCTGTCATGATTTAAAGTCTCTGTTAAAAAATAAATAAATAAAAACTGGCATTACTGATTGTGAGAAATATTGTGATACATCAGATATTTAGTGTTTGGCACGGACTTACTGCTCTAGCTATACGTTTCCTTTAAAGTGAATCACTGGATGAGCTTTGGCAGATCTTTCCACAGTACTGTAAAATATCTTTCTATGATTCATACAAAGCTATGTTAAATGAACTTGACACCGCCTGTATGAGAAGGACATGCAAAACTGGATTCACTGATGGAAAGAAACAAAAATAGTTTCATTCCCATGAACTCGTGAACGCAAACAAACGCTGCCACGCTTTTCATTGGAAATTGCTCACAGCAGGTACCGTTAGCCTCCGATTCCTTACATGAATTACTCAAAAGAGCAGATAATATCAACATAAAAACAAATGGCACCAGGACTCAAACAAAACTGTTGATTTGGCTAAACATCTAATCTTTGCAAGTTTAGCATTAAGCTTTGGTGCCAGTGCAGGACTCCTCATCAGATTAGATGGGATTTGGTGACAACTGGGCTGAGTTGTTGCAAACATGCAAATTCTTGGAGTTTTGAAAACCAAGTCTTTTATCTGTATAGGAACCATATGGGAAGGTGAATCCATGGGCTCACAAATGAAATGCTTATGCAAGAAGAAATTCTTCAATGAGTCAGTATACAATAAAAAGGGAGGGGCTAACTGCCAATACTATACCTTTATGACACCATCACAGATTTGGAAAACTTAGGACTTCAGATTCCAAGGGGGGGGGGGGGGGGGGGGGGGGGGGGGTGAAACAGCTCAGTTGGAAAAACAGTTGAAAAAATGGGAAAGCACAATAAGAATCACAGACAATGTTACTCATGGCATTAATTTGTGACAATTCTACAAAAACAAACAAATTAAATCTTATTCTATTGTTTCTATTCAATTGTTTGGATTGATGGACAATATGGCTACAAATGTTATCTAGTAAATAAAAGTTAATTTTAAACAAATTTCATGTTATTGACTATCATACTGACAGGATAGCCATTTTTTGGTCTGAAAAACAATGTTGGATTCTACAGACTTAAACCCATTTGCTAAACAAACCAGACAAAGAGACTCAGAAGCTGGAGGTCCTTTCTATTATAAACACTCATTTGAGTGTCAAACATGTTTTCATAGCCAGACCATAAAAAAAAAGAGCATTAATTAAATATGCAATAACATTTAGTTTCTAATTTTAACCCACTCCTAGTAAAATTGTCAATAGAGTGTAGGTAATTTATTAATGTTTAGTTATTTAAATTAACTTTTATAGAGGGTCATTTTAATTGTAAATAACTGGATCTAAAAGGACCAATGGTCTATCTTTAGAAAGTAAAATATAACTCTACTTTTAGTTCAAATGAAAAAGAAAACGGTATTGTCAAAGTAGAAATAAACGTCCAACTGTATTTAAAACCAGAATCCAAAAGAACTGTAAAAACCTCAGTGGTTTGTAACAAACCATAGGCATAAATTAATTTACCTTTATTGCAATAAGACCGATAGACTGAAAAGAGAAAAAGATGCCAACATCTTGTTCACATCAAGTTCATTCAGCTGTTTAAAAGGTTTTTCAGTGGAAATTAACTTAAGATGTACCAGAAGGCAGAAATTCTCAAGTGTAATTAAATCATATTAGCAAGACAGAAGAAATGATAATTAATGCCTCTGGAGTGCAATGACCGTGGATTTATCAAGGACAGTCGTGAGAGGCTTGCTTAGTGTTTATGTCTGCCTGGATGTTTGAGGTCATTACTTAGCACCTCCATGTTGCAGCTTTTATTTTCCATTTTCAAATTGATTCACAAAAGCTGGTGTGACAACGTCCAGCATTAAAAGATTCTACTACATGTTTAGGTTGCAAAAAATTAAGGGAAAACAGAAGCAATATACTCAGGAATGACAGTTCTACCGAAAGGTCATACCTAAATGTCCGGGTTGTCCAGTTATTCACTAATAAGTAAGTTTTAAATTGAATCTTTAAGATATTCTGCTACGCTATATTTTAAACAAGAACAAATGTGTAATGCTTTACTTATTGACAGATAAATAAACTAACTTTTTTTTTTAAAGTCAAAACTTCACACGATAAACTCTAATCCCTTTTTAAGCAAACAGTTAGATGAAAAATAGTCTGTGTGCAGAGCAGAAACAGAGCTCGTTGTCCTGTCTCCCCATCTGTTAAACAGGTGAAAACAGGACTCTCTGTCGACACCTTGAAGTATTAAATGGTTCCGTGTCAGGGTAAATACGGGAGAACAAATTCACACGGAGCTCAGCTTGCTGTAAAAGGACAGCACCAGAGCTAAAAACACAAGGATATACCAAAGTGAAAAGAAAGAAGAGCCATATATTCATCAAGAGTGGAAAGAAATATTTATATGGGAAATTTAAGTCTCAGACTTTCAGCATTCTTAACATTCCTCTCAAAAAGAGAGAGAGACTATATGGCAGAGAAAACTACCTGCTTGTAATTTCCTCAGATTGTCTCCAGGGATCCAGGATTTTTTGCTCATCTGGGCTATCATCAGGCTAGATCAGCGCCATCTCTAGTACAAATTACAACTGATAAATTGCCCAAGGTCTATCTCTATGTAAAATTATAAGTGTCTTAATGAAAAGCTTTTGTGTGTAATCAAAAAAGAGATTACATCGCTCTTCTTTAAGAGTTTAAGAGTAAACATGGGCAAATCTTTACTTCTGATTTTTTTAAACCTGTGTTTTGTTAAACTACTATTGAAGCTATTTTGAAGAAGAATTAAATCAAACACGTTCAAAAGGCGTAATAATTTTTTTTCCCCCCACACCCACTACTTGCCTACTAACTATTGGTTGTATACTTACGACATAAGTTAAAAGATTCATACAAACAGGTCAGCAGAAAGTCACAATTTAACTCCAATGAAAGTTATGCACCTCCCAATATACTGAAAAAAAGACCAATCTCAAGTACTAATATACAGTATGCACTGCTGTGTTTGTTATAAAATTATTATTGAAATATAAATCATTACTGAAGACAGTTTTGGCAGCAGTGAGACGTGTGCATAACTACATGCATGGGTGTTGCTTCTAGATCACTGAAAATGCACTTTCCCTGGAAAGCCAGTATACTTCCTAAATCTGATAAAGGCTTGTGCTGACATGAAAAATCTCAGCTCAGTAGTACATTTAGAGCAGCAAGGAGCAAAAATATATTTATACTACCTACAGTTTCTGTATTAAATCAATAGTGTAATGTTCTTTTTTTTTTTAAATATATAAATCATATATATATGATTTCTCATCTGATCAGTGATTGATACTGTGTTTTAGATTCAGCATGGCCACTTCCTGAGTTCCTGTGTCCCATCTGGCTATTTCTAGATGTTTTATTCTCCACAGCGTCCATCATGCACCTTTGTGCCATCTCCCTCGACCGCTACATCGCCATAAAAAAACCCATCCAACACAGTCAGTACAACTCGCGTGCCAAAGCCTTGGCCAAAATTGCACTTGTGTGGTTAATATCAATAGGTGAGCACTTAAATCCTTCACTTTCCTCAATTCCTAGTAAGGAACAACTGCTTAGTTTCTTTTTCTTTCAACTGATAATGGAATGACAATTTTGGCAGGATAGCTGGTTGCACCACTTTTAAGTAACTGACAGCTAGTAGCAATATACCAGCTGTTGTTTATTTTGTTGCTTTGAGGAATAGAACACTTGCCAAGGCAGCTTTCACACATTTCCATAAACAAGAGATTTAATAAAGTCTAAGACAAACAAGCTAAAGAAGCAGTGACAACAGCACTACTTCATTATAACTTGCATTAAAAAAAGATGATAAATGAATGATATCTAGCTTGAAATAGCAAATTAATAGCATTTTAAGATCTGATACTAAACTAACACGGTGTAGTTTATTTTTCGCCAACAAAAAAAGGCAGCCTTTTTGCATTTGCATAGATAAAAAGGAATTCATTTCAATCAGCAGTTCTTGATGGTGCACCACATACTTCTGGACCTTACAACAGATAAGAAAAACAATTACCTTGTAATGATGGTACTTTGTTACATAACTGTTTTGACCTGGAACAAGACGAGACGATACCTCGCGAGTTCTGCTTGTTAACAAAAGGTCCAGGTTATTATTTTGACTGTGTTGTCTGGAACATTGTGGTGTTTGGCACTACAACAGAGTTGTGTTTTAGATCCATGAAAGGCAGATATTGTGCAGTGTCACTTCAATAATGACCATGCACACCATGTCCTTGCTTATGCTGAAGGCTTACTATCGCATATGCACTCCTTTGACAAAGCAGTATTACTGAGAAAAACCAGAAGGCACTAGCTAAAGTTGTGGAAGGCAGCATCAGTAGAATGGTATGCTATTTAAAGATATTCAGCCAATAGGATAGCAACATTTTTTAGAGATGGATAGTTGGTTTACTTTCAGTGAGTGTTCTGCTGGATAATGCAGAACCAAGCCAGTGCTGGGGACATAATGATCTAAATTATTTTAATTATCTTTTTCTCAAACAGGTATCGCCATACCCATACCAATCAAAGGACTGGGAAGCCCAAATCACGGAATCAACATAACTTTCAACGGCAACCACACCTGCGTGTTGACCTTAGAGGGTTTTGGGGACTTTAAACTATTCGGCTCTCTAGCAGCCTTCTTCATCCCCCTCATGATCATGATGATTATATACCTACTGACGATCCAGGTGCTGCGCAAAAAGGTATACCTCCTTAGATCAAGGGCATGTCAACGAGTAAACAGACCCATGGTGTGTACTGTCTTTCAAAGAGACCAGACTCTTCCATCCCCAACTGAGAAAATCAGCATGCTGGATGCTATTAAAAAGGACCAAATGCTGCAGGGAACAAAAGCCATCAAAGGGGACGAGATACCCATTCGACGGCTGTCCACCATGGGAAAAAGATCCATGCAAAATCTCAGTAATGAACAGCGAGCCTCAAAAGTCCTGGGAATCGTCTTCATGTTGTTCTTGGTCATGTGGTGTCCGTTTTTCATTACAAATGTGACATCAGTGCTCTGCATGAGTTGCAATGTCAACCTGGTGGAGAGACTTTTGGACATTTTTGTGTGGGTGGGTTACGTTTCTTCAGGTGTCAACCCTTTAGTCTACACACTTTTTAACAAGACTTTCCGGGGAGCCTTTACACGTTACATCACATGCAACTTTGGCACTAAGAGAGCGTCGAGAATGCAGCGCAGGAACCTGACCAAAATTGCATTCCAGTCCTCTGTTGCGGAAAATTCCATGTTGTTTATGAAGCATGGGCTAATGAACGGCATAGGTCCTGCAGGGTATCACAGTCCACTGCGAAGACGACCAACAAACCTACAATCCTCCAGTGGTGTCATGCTGGATACTCTACTTCTCACGGACAATGAGGACCGCAAAACTGACGAGGTGGTCAGCTGTTTATAGCGTGCTTTGATACTTTAAATTAATCTTTTTATGGTTTAAAATACTCAAATGTAGCTACTGCAATTGACCAGTATTTATATTTCAGTTATTGCAAATGGAAAAAAAAAATTAATTAAAGTCTGAAATTTTCCACAAAATAAGGTATTTGATGCTGGAATAAGAGGGATAGATTCAAGCTTGACAAGAAATGCATGGAGAAAAAAAGCCAGTGATGTGTAACATGCATGAAACACACTGGGCAATGGTGTGAATGTCTTTTTGGGGACAAAAAGATCTTTCTGGGCATCTTGCTGATCTTAATCTCATCAACATGATTGATATTTCTCTGTATGTGACAAATCGTTATCCAGTACAATACTTTTAGGGTTATCAACTGGTGTTTTGGAAAATGTAAACAATTTCTGAATTCACTTGTGGGCATAAAATGGTTCTCCTTAGATTCTCTGATCAAACTGTACCTTTTAAAATGCTATTCTTTCCTGGAATAACAGGTAAAGGTGAGAAGAGGCCTAACCTCAAGCTCCATCCTTACTAGCTAGTATCTGTTAGCTAACTAGCCTGCCATCTAGTTTAGAACCATTATCAGTAATGCAAACAAAATAAAGATTTGCATAACGCAAGTTGTTTGCCTTTACTATTTCAAGCTGTATGCAGCTATAGTTAAAGTGGAATCCGCATTTTCCTTCAGGAACTAGATTTTTTTTTTTTTTTTTAAATGGGCATAATACAAAATCTAAATTTATGCATCCTAAATATATGATTTCTATAGATTAACTTTAACTTGAGAATTAAGTATTTCAATCTTTTTTTTGCCATCTTAAAAAAAGTTTATGACTCGCTTTGAAATGTTATACACAAAAACTTACAGATATTAAGTGAAAAGAAAAGCATTGCTTGTCAAATATATATATATATATATACACACACACACACACACATAAAATACCGAATGTTCATTCATGTCAGATTTGAAACAGAAAGTTCCAGTCATTTGCTTTTTACTTTCTAAAGCCAGAGGAAAAAACAAGTGTAAAAATAACCATAAATTACGACACTTGACCTTTAACAGCTTTTTTTATTGTGTGTCTGGACGCACAGAGAACAAAGCCTTTATAGATTTGTTCATTACAAAACCTAGATACTGCTAATCCAGTTTCACTGTCCATTACACATCATGTCCAGTCACTTTCCCTAAACAAACAGGAGCTAAGAGCACATGACTGAGCTGAATTGTTGCTGCACTGGACGCTCACTAAACACTACAAGGATTTACATAGTCTTTAGATCATAGCCAAATGATCATGAGAATATCATATGGCCATTTTAGGGCTTAAAATATTTTGCCCATTTTCTCTGCCTGGGTGCAGAACAAATATCTGAAGTGGAAAGATAAAACACTGACTAGAAATAATACTGTAGTATGTGTAAATGTAAAAAGTCTAATTTACCAGAGAGACTGGCAGTGAGATCATAGAAACAAAGAATAATACGAATGATTACATGATGACAACAATGCCTTCTATAGACAATCTGAAGAAACTAGAAAGCTGGCTGAATTAGGAAAGTACTTTTAAAACATAATGCAACAGGGCATGACATTAAAAAAAGAAATCAGATACTTAAATTGCAAAGAAAATACTCTTAAATTACTCTTAATGCAAAGACACCCAGAGCAAAATGCTCTCTCTATGGATTTCATTATGCTAAATCTTGAGGACTATTAAAAATATTTCATAATTTTTCACCTGGAATCCTAATAGATTCATTTGAGGAAACCCTTAAATTACGGTCTTCAAATAAAATTTGTGAAGGTTTAAACATTAAATTCCTGGTTTACCAAGCTCTGCAGAAGTAATTCACAGGACAGAAGTGGTGACAACAATTATCTTTTAAATGCTTAGTGATGAGTTCATAACTATAAACAAGACACTGTCTTCACTGTCAAGAATGTCTGTTCAATTTTTT
This sequence comes from Clarias fuscus, assembly GCA_030347435.1. Classification (NCBI taxonomy): domain Eukaryota; kingdom Metazoa; phylum Chordata; class Actinopteri; order Siluriformes; family Clariidae; genus Clarias; species Clarias fuscus. The sequence goes on from CM059219.1 coordinate 12,929,742, forward strand.
TTATAAACTTAAAAAAATATATATTTTGCCCTATTGTCATTTTACTAAACAAACCAAATATACAGTAAATTAAAACATACATTGAAAAACTTTTAACTTTCTCTACAAGTTGCCTTAAATGTTTGATGCTACACTCTATGACATGACATAGGGTCTCCTGTTCAAATAGGTTTCAAAAAAAGCTAAAAAAAAAAACACATTAACTATTCCAAAAGTCTGGAAGAAAGCATTGTTACTTAAAGGGGTGATTGAGGGGCATGAATATCCCACGGTTGTTAATGATCAGTTAGAGGAGATCAGTGGCAAAGTTTCTTTTTTATATGCATTATGAGGGAGATGAAACTCAATTACCAGTAAAGACCATTAGAGAAGACTCTGGAAAATATTCCAGAAGAACGTGAGGAATCTGGTAGTTGTATATATACACATCCACAGGAAGATTAATCAGATTTGGCTGAAGAACATAGCATAAAATTTGTCCGTAAAGAGAATGAAGTGTGTATAAACAAAGTGTTTGATTGTTCTTCAATGCAGAGGTCAGCTATATGAGGTTATAGCCTCCTTTTTTACCTTCAAAAGGGCACTTTATGTGTTAATCATAATTAAAAACTGTATTGCTAAATAAATAGCCAGTAGGGAGGTTTCAACCATCAGGACTATTAAGGAAAAACACAGACTTTGCAGAAAATTCATCATAAGGACATGGACAGGTCTGACTGCAGGCTGTAAAAGCCACATATTCATCTAGGCAGGTTTCTACTAACTTTCTCTAGTAACACATTTCTACTAAATGTGTGCCAATTATCCGTTGCACAAAATGAAAGCTCTTGTGAGATAAAGCCTATTATTAACTTATATAACTTATAATAAACTAATATCTCTATTTTTTTTACATTACTACTTCTACCTCAAATCATACAAGATGGTCCTGAGATCTTTTATTACTCTTATGCCCCTTCAATATGCCAGCTAAGCCTTTCACTCTAAAGTTTCCTCAAAGATGTCAGAACACAAAAGGTACAGCTTTATATACAGTACATTTTTGCTAAAAAGCACTAATCATAAAGACGTCTTCAATGAAGACTAACAAAGTGAACCTCTCCTTACAGACAACCTTCACACAGCAATATCTTTAGTTACTATGAAAGTGATAATGTACAAGTAGTTTGCAGCTGCACTGTCAAAGCTGCTGTTATAAAACATTTAACAAATCAGAAAGCAAAATTCAACAGCACAGAGGTGCAAAGTCCCATAAAAGTCCCATTTTAAACTGGAAATTTTATTTCCTTTAATCTCAGTCAACAGTAAACAGGAAGCAGTGATGGAGAAAGAAATGCCACTTTAGATCCTACCTGAACATGATAAACCCGATAGACTCAACAGCAGCTCTGCGTACGTCATCATTCACATCACTAACCTGTTAAAAAAAAAAAAAATAAGGAAACGAAAAAAAGTACAGTTATTCAGGTTGAAAAAACAAAAACAAACAAACAAAAAAACATCAGCCATACCATCAAAGATACTAATGGCATTTAGACAGGATTCCTTTTTTAGCAACACTGCCAGAGGTTGTCTTTAGTAATTCTGATTACTTAAATCAACACTCATTGTTTTTATTCTGATTATAATAACTTGCTATGGGCGGCACAGCAGGCATGTGATTAGTAGGTCACAAACATGTCTGTAGTCTGTATCTGTGCTAGGTGCTCAATAAGACAAAAAAAAAGAGTAAGGTAAAGTAGGAAACCTCTACAGGATGGCTTTACCAATACGTAAATTGAGACAAGATGCATATTACCTGGAGATGATTTATTGCTCATCTTATGAAAGGTAATATACAATGCCATCTTTCTACATACATGCACTCATGTGCATCTGAAAAATAACTGCATAATTACCCACCTCCACACTGAAAACTAAACAGTCTAAACAGGAGCACAGTGCATTTTCATTTTAGTGCATTATTCAACAACAATTGTGCATCATGCTGTTCTATATGTTGAACTATTTGATAGCCCAAACCCGCTCAACTTAGTAATATCAATGTGTAGAATGTATTTTAAACCAGTTTGAGTCTTCCAAGGAATATGTGCATCGCTTGAACGTGTCATTTCTAAAATTAAATTGCTAATGCAAATATATGCTCCCTAATAGAGGTTCTGTAAAGGTTTGGTCAAATTCCCATGAACAGTTTAGGAGAAGTTGTGAATAGAGGAAAAGTCTTTGGCCAGTGGATAATGGACGACAACGATGCTGATGCAAGTTGATAGATAGTGATCCCTACGTTACCCATGCTCTGCAGGCAAGTTTCAACAGTGAATGAAACAGCTAGTGCATATCTACTGTATTAAACATGGACTATACTAGCCAGTTCTCCATGACACTACATTTATAAGTTATACATAAATGATAGCAAAACCTCATCTCCTGAACACACATTCAGTCTACCTCAACAAAAAGGATGTGCTGTTAATTGGAATTACAATGTAGCCACATCACAAAAAATCTTACTGTTGCAATATATTGGAATGCATTAGATTGCATGCATTAGACAAATAAAAAATATATATATTTATAAGAAGGTTAAAAACTTCTGCGTTTCCAAATAAAGGCTCTGTGATTTGGTCAAATTCCCCATGAAGGTGTTAGTGTGATGATGTCTACGCGTTACAGACAAGTGACACAAAAATGTGGACAGTGGCCTAACAAGTCATGCCATATTGGACTCTGCTGTAAATAATCAAAGTTTTTGATTCCACTTGGTTGAAACGATACTATAAATCACGTTTCGAAATGTTTGTCATCTGGTATCCCATGACTACTTAAAAAAACTGCACAAATGTGCAATGCTCAATCAATTCAGTGTTTAAATCAACATGGCCGACTTGGATAACTTCGGGGTTCATTTAGCAATGTTCATAAGCCCAGTGTCTTCTTCGGGCTAAAAAATGTCGACCACATTTTCTTGGCCTGCACTTGGGGCAGGATAGTAGGGTAATGGATTTTGAAAGCCAATGATTAAAGAGAGCAAAGACATTGTAAAGAAATAAACTGAAGATTACCCTGTTTAATTTAGCCATTTATTGAAATTGTATTTTTAGTATAGGAAATCATATTTCAGCTGTTTTAGAATAAGTAGAAACCAATACACTGCATGGAAGAATCCTACAAACATGCAGGTTTATATTTCTCTCAGGAGAGAATGTAATTACCATATTGTGCCTTTTGACATATTGCTACATATAGTCATGTTTGAAAGTTAGTACCACCTCATTCAATGCAGTTTTTTTGTTTTTTGTAAAAACATCATAATCAACTGATCGCATCGGGTTTCTGCACGGGTTTCAAAGTGTCGTCATTTATTTAACAAAAATGAAAAGCATTTGGGCATTACCAAATACCCTGTTGATTCAATAGCCTGTATATCCGCCTTTAGTAGATAAGTTGAATTAACCGTTTCCTGTATTAATTCATCAGTCTCTCTCATCATTGTGGAGGAATTTTGGCCCATTCCCCTTTACAACATTGCTTCAGTTCATTGAGGTTTTTGGGAATTCGCTTAAGCACAGCTCTCTGAAGGTTCCACTACAGCATTTCAGTTGGGTTGTGGTCTGGACTTTGACTAAACCATTCCAAAACCTTGATTCTTAGATTTTATAGCCATTCTGATGTAGACTTACTGGTGTGCTTCAGAATATTTTCCTGTCGCATGACTCAATTTCAACCAAGCTTTAGCTGTTGGACAGAGGGCCTCACATTTGCCGCTATAAGCATTTCATTGCATACCATACTGTGTATGGCCGTGTATGTGACAAATAAAATTTTAACTGAAATTGATTTAGAATACTCGGGTGTTCAGAGTTGTTCACGGTCAATTCAAGGTCCTGTAACGGCAGAACAAGCCTAAATCATCACCCCTCCACCACCGTGCTTGACAGTGGGTATTAGGTGTTTCTAATGAAATCCTGTTCGGTTTTCGCTAAACATGGCGCAGGACATTAAGACCAAACAACTTCACTTTCCCCTCATTTATCCATTGGATACTGTTCATATGCACTTTTGTAAGCCACAGTCAATCTTCCATGTTTTTTTTATGCAGAAGAAGCTTTCTACTGGCAACCCTTCCAAACAAACTTGTTCAAATCTTCTTCTAATTGTGCATGGACTTTTAACATGCTCAGTAAGGCCTGTAGGGTCCGAGATGTAGCTTTTGGGGTTTTTGTATCTCTCTAAGCATTGCACGGTCTGAGTTTGGGTGAAAGTGCTGGGAAGTCCACTCCTGGAATGATTGGCAACTGTCTTAAATTTGTTCCATTTTTGAATAATCTCTCTCTCTGTAGGCGGTTGGAACTCCAAATTGATTAGAAATGGTTTTATAACTCTTTCCAAAGTGACTGCCGTCACTCAATAGTTCAACTCTGAAATTCCTACAAACAGTACCTGAGCCTCCAATAATGATAGTGGACTCCATATAACTCCTGTTTTATGACTGCAAATCAATCCCTACTAACAGATATCACCTGAATGGCGATGGGTTCCCTGTTGAGTCCGGTTCCTTCAAGGTTTCTTCCTACTGCCATCTAATGGGATGTGCAGCAACAATTGTTTTACCAATTGCAAAAGACCATTGTTCCTGTCTTTCCCACCTTGGTATGGTGTTAAACACACCTGAATGCTACAGACCAGCAAACTACCAAAATCTCTGCTTTTATAGTCTGGCCACAGCGGACCATCCGGTCTGTACAAACAGGCTTGGCGCAGCTTTTACTGATGCCCTTCCCATCACCTGTCTGCAACCAACCTTGATAAATCCTGTGTAAGCAATAAAAAAACCGCACAATAAATAAAGGTTATTTGATTATGTTTATCTGAGGATTTATTTCCACATACTTAGACCCATTATGATCAGATTTTTTATTGTTATTTTTTTTTTAACCATAAAGATTTAAAGAGGGGGTACTAACTTCTGAACATGTATTTCAGGCAAACACTAATGCTGATTCTCAGAAAAATTCTTTTTAGTCTATATATGCCATCTGCCATATTCTGCTGTATCTAGAGGTTAACCTCGTCTATAAACCTTGTGTATTTTGATCCCATAGATTCATTTTTTAAATTCTCCATCTCTAGATACAGCAGAATAAATAGTCCTAACACCCACATCCAGCAACCAAGTCCAAAGAGTTCTTAATTTGTAATGAACTCAAATCAAAAACAATTTTATTTAAAGAAACAAGATTTAGTAACCTGACCTAAAAACTAATGGGAAGAAATGACCACAAACAACAGCGCCACCTGCAGAACAACAGAATGTACTAAAGTATTAAACCTAGACTTGTTAAGAAGTCAGTATACAAAACATGTAACCATCATTACTTTGAATCATTTTGAGCGATTCCTCTTACGTTCCTGAAACTCAACATTTACTTAATCATAAACTGTATCATGATTAATGAACTGACTTAAATATTAATTCCAACATTTCTGTCCGAGGAATTCAGCAATTTCATCCAGTCATTGCTTTGAATTATCATAAATGTGCAGAACATTTTATGAAGAGAATAAGTTGATGCCTTTAAATAAATCAATTGGACTAAACTCCTTTTACTAAACTCCTTTTAAACGGTTCCTTTTTCTGAGACCTTTCCGTTACAAGAAACAACTTGCCCACTTGTTTTAAGCCTTCTAAATAACTCCTAACTATTTTTATCTTTAACTATCTTTATTAAACCACTCGTATATCATTCTGAGTACACGGGAAGTTCTGGTGAGTGAGAGAGAGAGAGAAAGAGACAGTCTGAGAGAGACAGACATACCGCGACATGCAGCAGGCGTCGAATGGCCTTGTTGTTTCCTGAGCCACAGTAAGCCATCCCGACTGTGTACATTCCAGAACGACGTAGAATCGGGTCCTACGCGGGCAGTGAAACAAAACAGAGATTCAGCTACATGCCAAACACGAGTCAAGTTCGTTTTTATCATCACCTCATCCATCTATATAAATACAGCAGGGGAAAAATAATGTGTCTGGTCTCCAGGGTCATAGTGCAAAATAAAAGACAAAGCAGTGCTGGCACTGTGGTTCTCATTATTGTTTTGAACAGTGATGGAATTTCAAAGACTTAACAATATGCCCTCACTTTGTCCCTGCAGAGACTCTCAATGAGCGCATCCGCCTCCTCCATCCTGCCATACATGACCATGGCAATGCCCACCGCCAGGCCACGCAGGATTTTCTCATGCTGTGTCTCCTGAGCATAACCCACCATGTCCTCGATAGCCTGAGCCGATTTAGAGCCGAGCATGACCAGACCTAGTGCCAGACCTGCAGCCTCTCCTACAAAAGACAAACAAGTTACACATATAGTTACCTGGTTATATCGCAGAAACATATACACAATAATAAAGTCGTACCAAAAAAAAAAAAAAAGTAATAAATTTTATATATATATATATATATATAGTACTTAAATATAAACATACAGAGAAAGAAACAAATAGAAATAAATAAAAGGAGATAATTGACCTAATCACTTGACATACAAATTTTTTTATAAATAACATGAAATAGGAAAGAGAGACTTATTTACCTGTGACTGCATCATCCTGGTAGAGGTTTGATTTAAGAAGCTCATAAACATCCTGTCGAGCCGTACCAAGAGCTGCTAAGCCAAGACCCAGAGCTCCACCATGACGTACAATCTGTATTAGAGGGAGTAAAACGAAACAAACAAATGAACAGAACTAACCCAGCTAATTAAATTTTAACACTGTAGTGATGTGCTATGAGGGAACTCACATCATTGCTAGCATTCTTTAGCTGACTGAGGAGATAATCGATAATGTCCCCCCCATGGTTGGCGTGAATCAGTCCGAGTGCATAAAGGCCTCCTCCTTCCTGGTAGGCGGAGCCTGGTGACGTGTCTTTTGGCAGGTATGTGGCCATCAGCTGCAGGGCTTCCTTTTCATGGCCCTGAAAGAAAACATCTCATGGTTTTCCTGTCACAGAAATATATCATGATGTCAATTAATTATTTATTTTTTTCAAGGGGAAAAAAAAAATGTTTACTTTGTGAATGACACCCAGACTTGCTGTGGCTGTGAACTTTGCCCAGTTTGTGGCTCTTGCAAGCCACTCCAGATTTTCTCTACAAGAACATAAAAAACTAAGTTACATAACTAATAAAATTTTATATAGCAGTTATCTGTAGATTGACAATGTGTATCAATCTTGACACTGTGTTAAATCCTAAACCAAATGAAAAAAAAAAAAAAACTATCATTATTGTTACTATGATTATTGATGATGTTCCCTTTCAGTCAATTCACTCGGTACAACACATATTGTATGGGATATCACGCCCTCTCGTGTCCTGGCTGAAGCCACCTTTATTCACGCCTTAAAGGCAGTCAAACCTGTGGTGACGTAGGTGTAGCCCCGCCTACCCTTATAAATCCTTGTCACCACGGTTGACTCTCAGTTCTTACGCTCTTCACCTCGCTGTGAACACCTTGCTTGGTAGAGTTTTCTAGCTGCTGTTAGCAACTCTACGTGCGTTTCATTACAACATTAGACTTGAAATCAGCTCAACTGTTCTTGTTGGTGCTAGCGACAACAGCCTCAATTGGTGAGTCGTCTACCCGCGGAGCGCTGATTCTAAGTCCAGTGTCAGTGAGTGGTAGCTACATCTCAGCCTGGTTGGCTACTGTTTAGCGGTGCTAACAGTACTAACTAAGGAAGAAGTCCGTTATTCACCCCTGTCCTCAGGGATGTGGTTTCTCCTTGCATGAGAAGGACCAGCATGAAGCGTGCCCCGTCTGCTTGGGTATTCTCTAGGAGAGCGCTAGCCGAGCCCGAGTCGTGTGCGCTCTGTCGCCAGCTCCGGCGTTCTACGCTAAAAAGACGGGTCACGTTTGTGGAAAAAACACTAGGAAAAAATACAGTCGCTCAACAAGACCCCCTCTCCTCTCCGAATTAGCAGTTCCAGTTTCGCCTGTGTCTGCTGAAGAAGAAGGGTCAGAGGACCGTGAACTTTCCTACAGCGCCGGTGAGCAGCTGGGCTGTGAGGGGCCTGCTTTCCACGAGGATGACGTGCTCGACATCAGTCTGGAAGCGCACGGCCTCTCAGAAGACGAACAAAAAAATGGTACTGTCGACTCAGAGCTCCGGGACTACAACCCTAGCGGCTCGGGACGACAATTCATTTTTCACTCTCTACCGACGAGCAGCGGAGAAGTTCAGCGCTGCCTTGCTCAGTTTCAGTTGCAACACAAACTTCGTTTCAGAGTGTTTTTACAGTTATTGGGAATGATGGCATCTATGATCGCGGTGGTGCCGCTCGGACTGCTGAACATGCGGGCATTTCAGCGCTGGGTGCGCTCTCACCGCCTATGTGCGGCGCGACACCTCAACAGGAAACTGACAGTGACTCCGTCATGCATGTCAGCTCTGATGCCCTGGAGGGAACCAAGGCTGTTACGCCAGGGATCTCCAATAGGCAGGGTGTCGTTTCGCAAAGTAGTGTCAACAGATGCTTCTCTGAGCGGCTGGGGCGCTCTGTGCGACGGCTCCGCCGTGAGGGGGGCGTGGTCACAAGAACAACGCAGGCTTCACATCAACTATTTGGAGCTGTTGGCTGTGTTTTCAGCCCTGAAACATTTTCGGCTGACTCTGACGGGACATCATGTTCTGATCAGGACAGACAACACGACAGTGGTCTCGTACATAAACAGACAAGGGGACACTCGTTCACTTCCCCTGCTGAAACTATCTCATTCTCTATTACTATGGTCCAGTGTGCACCTCCTGTCACTCAGGGCCACTCACATTCCAGGGCACATGAATTTGGGGGCGGACCTTCTCTCCAGAGGAGGCCCGCTTGTGAGGGAATGGAGGTTACACCCATGCGTGGTAGCTCAGATCTGGGAGCGCTTCGGCAGGGCGGTAGTGGATCTGTTTGCATCCAAAGGGAATGCGCACTGCCCACTGTTCTTCTCCATAACAGACCACAGTGCGCCACTGGGGATCGATGCACTGGCACACTCATGGCCCCCAGCTCTATTGTATGCTTTCCCTCCAGTTGAACTGATTCTGCCTGTCACAGGGGGGGTACGCCAGCAGGGCCTGTCCCTACTCCTGGTGGCCCCCCGTTGGCCGGCGAAGTCATGGTATGCAGAGATGGTCAGCCTGCTAGCTGCAGAACCTTGGAAACTTCCTCTCCGCAGGGACCTTCTGTCTCAGGCAGGGGGGGAAGTGGTGCATCCATGTCCCGAGCTGTGGAACTTGCATGCTTACCTGTTGAAAGGTCCAATTTGAGAGCTAAAGGGCTTCCTCCAAATGTAATTGAGACAATTCAGAGTGCTCGGGCCTCGTCCACTAGAGGTGTATATGCTTACAAGTGGCGGGCGTTTGAGCAATGGTGTCAGGAACGTAATGTTCTTCCGTATCAGTGCTCTATGGTGGAGGTTTTGTCTTTTCTACAAGAGCTGTTAGAAAAAGGCCTTTCCTTCTCTACTATTAAAGTTTACCTGGCAGCTATATCAGCCTGTCATGTTGGCTTTGATGGAGTGTCACCAGGGGCTCATCCGCTAGCAGTGCGGTTTTTAAGAGGAGTACAACGCCTGCGACCCACGGTGAGGTTGAGCGTCCCATCTTGGGACTTATTAATAGTGCTTGAGGCCCTTTGTGGTCCTCCTTTTGAGCCGGTGGAGTCTATAGATATGAAAATTCTGTCATATAAGACGGCACTCCTTCTGGCTTTAGCGTCTGCTAAGCGAGTGGGTGATCTCCACGCTGTGTCTGTGCATCCGGCTTGTACACAGTTTGCTGCTAATGGTTTAAAGGTTACACTACGGCCGAACACGGCCTATGTACCTAAAGTGGTCTCCACTGATTATAGCTCTATGGTCTTTGACCTGTATAGCTTCTGCCCCCCTCCTTTTGCTTCTGAGGAGCAGGGAAGGTTGCATAATTTGTGCCCGGTACGGGCACTACGCATCTACATGGACCGTACAATGAATATACGCGTGTGTGATCAACTCTCTGTCTGCTTTGCCAGTCCGGTAAAGGGGAAAGCACTGTCGAAACAGCGGCTCTCCCATTGGATTGTGGAGGCTATTAGATTAGCTTATAGCAGCAAGGGTGCCCCATTGCCTCAGGGTGTGAAAGCACATTCAACAAGAGCTATGGCAACATCATGGGCGCTGTTCAAAGGGTTATCCGTGGGTGATATCTGCGCAGGAGCCAGTTGGTCCTCACCGCACACGTTTATCCGGTTCTACCGTATGGACATAACGGCCCCCTCGGTGGCCCATTGTGTCCTCTCTGCGGGGTCCAGGGTGCAGTAGAGTAGCTATCAGATTTCTGGTTAACTTTGGTAGAAGCTCAGCGGGGCGTGAATATATGTCCCATACAATATGTGTTGTACCGAGTGAATTGACTGAAAGGGAACGAATGGTTATGTCTATAACCTCTGTTCCCTGAAGGAAAGGAACGAGGTACAACACAGTGCGGCCCCGCTTCAGTTACGCTCGGCGAAGAGCGGATGTCGATCTGAGAGTCAACCGCGGTGACAAGGATTTATAAGGGTAGGCGGGGCTACATCTACGTCACCACAGGTTTGACTGCCTTTAAGGCGTGAATAAAGGTGGCTTAAGCCAGGACACGAGAGGGCGTGATATCCCATACAATGTGTGTTGTACCTCGTTCCTTTTCTTCAGGGAACAGAGGTTATAGACATAACCATTCGTTTTCATCAGGCATGGTCAAAAACATGGGACACACAAAAATCAGAAGTCATGGACTTCTGGCAAAAGACAGGAAAATAGAACACTGTTAGACATTTTTCTTAACCATGAATATCCAGTTTCACCAACATGTACGAAATTACTTAAGAGTGTCAAAGTCCTCATAGAAGATTCATCAGAACAAATCCCATGCCTCCACCATTAAAGGAATATAATATACAATGTAACACTGCTGTTCTGTAACACCCCCATATGTAATACACATATATACACAAACACGCACAAACAATTTTTACCTGAGAAACTGATCACTTGTGGTTCCTGTATGCATGAAGGAGTTCGCTATAACTGTCGCTGTGTGGCACACAGAATTTCGTACCGCATCCTAAAATCACACACATGCCCATTAAACTTAATCCAACTGACTACAAAAACATTTTTACCATTAAAAAACTAATAAAGTTGATATGACAATATATTAAAACATTCTTTTATTGAAAATTAGATACAAGTCAGCAATGTGTGTGCATTATGTCTATTACTAATTAAATGAAGGACGATAATAATAATTTAATGCATAACTGTAATAAAATACCAAAACCACCATGGAAACTTGGATTGCGAGTAACACAGTTTGCAAGCGTTCCGCAAGATGAGATAAGATTTTTAATACATCTTAATACATTTATGTGTACTGTTTATTAGAACACGTGTGCGCGTGCAAAGCAAAAGTTAGTCTTTTTTTTTTTTTTTGATTTTTTCCCCGATTTTCTCCCTAATTTAGTCGTGTCCAATTCCTCCCCATCACTAGGGGGCCCCCACATTAAGGCTACTACTACCACTCAGCCGGGAGGGCCGAAGACTATCACGTGTTTCCTCCGAACCACGTGACGCCAGCCGACCGCATCTTTTCGAACTGCTCGCTCGTGCACCGTTGGGGGCGGCGTAAAACACTCGGAGGACAGCGCTATCCGCTCCCTCCGTTGCGCGAGCTCACAGACGCCCCTGACTGGCTGTAGAGCCGTGATTAATGTGGGAGCACTAAGTACCTCTCATCCCTCCCCTCTGAGAGAGCTCGGCCAATCAGCTCTCTCTAGACCTCCGGCTGCGAGAGATTACAGCACCACCCGGGATTCGAACTAGCGATCTCCGGATGATAGGAAAAGTTAGTCTTATTAGAGAGTTTAAAGATCCATTTTACACTCCTCCTACTTTAGCTTCACACACACATACAGCGCCTGCGCGCATAAATGCAAACACTTATCTGTCGGGATTTATTTTTACTTTTTTTAAAAGGTAAAGAGCCTTTAAATGGTAAAGAGCAGGTTTATTTGTTTTTTGTTAATTTCGGCTGTGGAACGAATTATTTCTTATAGAAAATTTTTGATGTGAAATTTGATTTGATTTGATGTATGAGCCCACTTCTGAAATGAATTATGCTCACAATCCAAGGTTCCACTGTATTCTTTCTGTAAAGATTGATTACTACCTTTGTGTTTTTAAGGATCATTAAATCAGTATTGTTGTTTCTAATCAGGAACTGAAGATGAAGCTCGATGGCCATTTCACCGCTGAGGATCTTGATCATTTTTGAGTTCTGGTCTTTTGGTTCATCCTTCTGTTAAAAGAAAATACACACACAATAAACATGGGTGCATATTAACTATACTAACAATTTTTACTAACTTTTCCTGCCTCTAGTTGACCCCCACATTATTCTTGCATAACTTGGTTCCAAAATATATTTGCTCTACATACTATACATATTTTCTCACACATTTCATATTGATTTCCCTAATTTTCTTTTGATTCTTTAAAAGCTGTTTTGCGACAATGTCTATTGTTAAAAGCGCTATATAAATAAAATTGAACTGAATTGCATTTACACAAAATTAAATGCTTCAACAGTACACATGCGATGAGTAATCTGATCTCTGGGGGTAAAAATTCAGCTGTTATATCATATTTTCTAAAACAATTTTAAAAAAAAACCTTGAATCTAATATTACAATATTTTAATATACAATTTATCTAAACACTGTTTCCAAATTAGAATTTAATGTAACTCAGTGTTTTTAAAACGAGGCCCATCATATAGAATTCTTAACAGTCATGCCGTATTGGCACTAAAGTTTATTTTTAAGGAAATAAGGCTTTAAAGATGATTATAATTACCCCATCTGTAGTTTTTCCAGCTGGAGAACTACCAGCTTTGTCTTCTGTCTCCATCGCATCACTAACAATTAAATCAGGGTAAAAAATATTAAATTATTATAACAGTAGATAAAAGAAAATTAATTAATTGTAATTAATATCGTAATATGGGACACAGGTAAAGACTTTATACAGATTTATTTTAAAAGCATAATTCATCTTATTTTGTCAGATTCAAGATTTAAGTATTTTAGGTGTTTCAATTGATGTATTTAAATCTCACTTTTGTCAGGTAGAGTCACAAAAAACAACCCTTGAATAAAACAAAGTAAGACCAAAAGATGCACTGCTACACTAGGTTTGCAAGATAGACAGGCTAAAGAGAGATGTACAGCAAGCTAGAACATCATGTTACTGTTGCTGACAAATTTGGAGAGAGCACTTTGGCTATGTTCACATTAAAAGTCATATCATTAAATTAAGATTTTTTTGGTCAGATTGGATTTGCATGGCATGATGGTCTCTCCTCTGTTTTATCAAAAAATATGCAGAGAATGCATACAATATGGAGGACAGCAAGCAGTTAGTTGGCTGCATTTGTTGATGTCCAGAAGAAGGAAGAAAGCCAGACGTCTCACTTCAGCTTTACGCCTCACTTTATGCCCAGAAAAATAGTTGCACTTAATCATCTCATTGAAGCCATCAATGCTTTGACAGAAAAGGGAATGAGGGGCCTTAAATAAGTTGCAGGACAACTTGCCTAGTAAGTGAGCAACTCTGCTGTAAATTGGAACCAGTGCCGTTGTATTGGAATAGTTAAGTGCACATGTGCACTCACATGCATCAACAAAAGTACATCTGTCTATGTTTTAAAGCCTACCTGTCTTTGTCCTGTGTTGGCACTGTGCCAGTATTAGTGGATCCGGGAACAGCCGGGATTGGAGTGCCGACAACGCGAAGGTTCTGGATAACTGAGGACAGGAACTGCTGGCTCGCACTTTCATACAAATCAAAGCAGATCTGATAAGCCATCAAAAGGTTGTCCTCCTTCACCAGCTTCTCCAGGATGTCACTCACAGCTTGAGGGTCATCCAGGAATATGAGGCACTGCAATGGAAACAAGAATTAATATAAACAACATACAGGAACATGCAGCATCACGCTGTTCACATCCCTGCCTCTGGAGCATGTCTTACCTGGCACACATTGATGAAATCAGGCTTCTCCAGGTTCATGTAGAGTTTAACAAGCACTCTGAGAACCTCATTACGGAACTTTTTATTCTGCATCAGAGACATGCAGATCTTCAGGCTGTAGGCCAGGAGACCACTGACATCATTCTGCAACAACAATAAAAAATGAGCGGACATTCTCCATTAACTATCAAGTCAAAAGGCTAAAACATTCAGCGTTCTGACTGGTCAGAAGGTGTTGATTAACTTTTTTCAAAAGTAATTCTAATAGTAGTACAGCTGCAAAAAAGAGGTTTATTACTAACATGGGACTTGTCCATGTTTGTAGCTATTACAATGGAAAGGAAAACTTGTTTTAAAAATGTTTTAGTTTTAAAGAACTCACTTATTGATTAATTTATTACAAAAGCACAACACGCACTATTACGTATATACTGTGTATACTGGAGTGCTTTTGTAATATAATATACAGTATATAAAAAAAACTCGAAGATGTTGAATAGTGTATTGAGAATGCCCTTCAAAACTGGTAAAAATAGCTTTACTGATTCAAGGATGGTTTTCTCGAACACGTCCAGGCGTCTGGTCTCCAGGGCAATCCCAATGGCCTGCTTGTACTTGTGATCATCTAGGCATCGCTGGAACATTTTATTAACAATGCCCTCTAGACGAGGATCGATGGTCTTTTTCTCTTCATCCTCGGGAAGCTCTGCATTCTCCACACGCAGCTTTGTGTAGTGATCAATACATTTTGCTGTCAGGAAATGAAAAATCTAACATTTGAAATCATGTCACAAAATTTTATATACACATGGTGTTGCTTAGGATGTAATGGGGAAAACAAAATATGGCATTTTGTGTCAAATTTGAGAACCCCAAGTTATAAAGAAAGTTAAAATAAATTTTAAAAAGTCAGAGAGCGAGAGAGACAAAAGCACTATTCTGACGGGACTAGTTTTACTGGGGGACGTTAGAAAAAATTCTGTTTCACAGAGGTACTTTGTGATTTTAATCCCCTCTGAATCTGCCATGTTTGTCTTTTTCTCACACGACCTCTGTAAAAATCCCAGAGCAAATTACCTACCGTTTTTCAGCAAACTCGGCAGTCCTCTGAGAAATCTAATCCCGTCCAAATGCAAATGTCTATGTTTGCCAAAAATGTTTTTTCCGAAACATGTTTTCTTGTGTGTTTTGGTCAACGTGAACTACAATCTCTAGCGCGCCGGTATGACCATACGCAATCCACGCATCCTCAACACGTGGTCTTGTGCAACGCCCACATATAAAACACAGACATGCCTACCTCCATAATTAACATGGAGCTGTTAGTCCCATCCGAATACATAAATGAAATGACAGACGTCGGCTGAAAAAATTTCAAACTCAAACGTCCCCGAGTAAAACTAGCCCCATCCGAATAGTGCTAAAGAGAGAAAGAAAGAATACGAGTTGGAGACCAATTCTAGGCTGTATATCAGACTACAACATAAAGAGAACATGAGAAATTGGTATCAAGAGAGACAAACATTGCAGAAGATGGTGAATACCTACTCAACTAAAAAAGAAAAGAAAAGAGAAATTGAGAGCCAGGAATGGGGGTGGGGGGTTATTAGAGTGTAGTCAATGGAAGTGCTGTTGCAGTTTCATGCAGTTGTATGGTCAATCGGTTTCTTCAGTGATGACCTAGTCAACAGACATATTGTAATGCTAAAGGTCAGAATCCTTTAGCATTACAGACATGTAGAACAGTGGTTCTCAAAATTTCAAGTCAGCGACCCCTAATTGAAGATCGACAAGATCTCGCGTCCCCCCACTATCAAAAACAAGCAATAAACATAAGCTGTTCACAGTATTTTGACTACATTTACTATACATCAAAATAAGTTTGGCTCACCTTTCAATGAGAAGAGTGTACTTGTTTTTGTCAGCACAAAAGCTTCGGCAGTCGACAGTAGAGCAACTGAATCTATACTTTATGAATTCCTCCTGATATTTCCGACGTTTCCTACTTTGGTCTGACGGGGTCTTGCTCTTATGCTTGGTTGATGTACATGGTTCCGATGACTCAGGCAAACTGTCCACAATTTTCTCAACATTTTTAGATTTGCGAATAGTGCTGTAGCTAACAAATATTTTAGTAATCGAGTATTCTACCAAAAATTTAATTGATTAATCGAGGAATCGGCTAAAATGCCATTTTGCTTAATCAAACAGCAATGTAAGATATATAACAGAAACAAAGATTAATTGGTTTTCTTTTTAGAAAAATCTACTTTTATTTTTTAAATGCATACAGCATTTGATCAAAAATAAACATATAGCTTAAAGTTGACTGAGATGAATTAAATGCATTACAGCCATACATTCTTATTTTAAAGCCTTTTCTCAGATGCAAAATCTAAAAAAAAAAAAAAAGGTATTTCAAATGACTTTAAGTATCAAAAAAACTAGGGCACACATTAAAATAAATTATAATATATTTTTATCGCTCCCTTCCATTTTGCAGCCTGCAACAGAACGCTCCCTCAAAATCAATACACAGCTAACTGTTTGCATCTCCTTCCGCTTTGTGGGTGACGTAAGCGTTTCTTCTTCGTTGGTGTTTACTGGCGGCTTGCATCCGGAAGCGCGCTGTGTCACGCCAAACAAATAATTGTGCATAAACATAAGGCAAGCTTTTAAAATTAATTAAAAGAAGCTTCGAGGCAGAAGATTTTGCCTCGATTATTTTTTGTAATCAAATTACTCGAGGAATCGTTTCAGTCCTATTTACGAATAACAAATTTATCCATTTCGGCAGTTGCGGTTTTCACGTGCAGTTGTGCGCTGTAGCAATAATGAGTGAGCCAGTCGCTGCACAGTGATGTCATATCTTTGAGTCGCAAATTAACTTTTTCAAACACTCAATTTAAACACTCACACTCAATCAGTAATATCTTTACAAATCAGAAAATATTTATTTATTGCATTTACTTTTAATACTGAAAAGTGTGTATTATAATCACAAAAAAATAATTTTTTAATCCCTCTCGCGACCCCCAGAGGGGTCGCAACCCCCAGTTTGAGAACCACTGATGTAGAAAAATAATCATGTAATAAGAGGAGCTATTGAGCAGCGTTTTCAAGTGTATGTGTATGTCATGGGCCGCCTAGTGGGACATGAGGATACCACTGGTGAGCTGGTTCAATGTTTGTGTTTAGGCGTTGAATTACAAACCGTGCTGGTCTCTGGCACTCCAGGACTTTGCTTTCAATAGTTCATTAATATTACAATATTCTTAAGTTATTAAGGGATTAAGAGATAACATGCACAACAATACTAATGAAAAAAACTTAAACTCACCAATGATAGTTTCAACATATTCAGAGTCATCAGTGACATTGAAGAGATCTCCAGCACCCAAAGCATAGTTCAGAGACTCCTCAAATGCACCAAGGTGGTAGAACACTTTAGAGGCCACCAACGCTGCAAACGCTCTGCTACGGAACGTCTCGTCTTCATACAGGACCTCACTGAGACAAAAAAACAAGCATATTGCTCTCTCTCTCTCTCTACATTAGAGTTTTTTATGACACACTCTTGCTTATTTAGAGGCCAAAACCCAGTACTGTTCCCTGAATTTCCTGAATCTTTAACAGGGCTGGCTTTGGATTGGTGGACTGTTTCTCAAACTGTGCTCCCTTTTCAGTAAGGCACAGTATAGAGGGGTGTCAATACTGTATGATAGGTGAACTTGAGAAAATGATTGATGAATACGTAAACAGATCTAAAGAATATAATACTTACATTTTATCCACAGACTCCGAGATTTCAGCCCAGAAGTCATTGACGACGGAGTTGAGCTTTTGGAGCGCAAACTCCTTTAAAGAAAGAAAAAAGTACACAAATTAGACATGGAAATATTAACCAACTTACCACTGACCATCAATCATGCTAAATAATTGTGTAACTCCCCATTTGTCAACTATTTGGTTAACTTTATGGAGAGCTGTGTGATATAATATCTTAATTAATGTTTTGATTAATTATATCCCAATAATTCTGTGTTTGATATATTTGAATAAATTTTTGATGATTAGAAGAGGCTGATTTGATTGAGTAATGAACCTTACAAGCTTTTTTTATATTTATAATATATATTGAATTACTAAAAATACAACTATAAAAACTGTCAACTGAAAACCGGCATGCCCTAAACCTTACAGTAATGCAGCACCCACTGCAGTAATGTCCACAGCAAACAACTAAAGCTTTCTCCTTTTATAAAAAAAATTATTAATCTTGTCCTGACTGAATAGGAACGCAATTAAATCAAGTCATATGAACAGCGTAATCTGTAACAAAACTCATAGAATTCACAGAGAATTATGCAACTGTCAAATTTCTGATGAAAACGTACAAAAACAAAAAAGTATGACTATATATTAATTTGTATTCAGAGCAATATTTTGTGCAAGGACTTGTGCAGAATTGTTACCTTTAGCTGCGGCTCATCCTCATCCAAGAGGGATATGATTCCAGCTGAAAATGTAACAAAGAAAAACAAAGAAAATAAGAGACCTAGTATGCAAAGTACAAATACCAGTGACGTTAGTTTTTTTTAAGACCAAAATGAGTAATCTACAGTGGTGAGCAAAAATCACACCACCTTGCAATCCTTTTTAAAGACCATGCTCATGGCAACTCGCCTGCCCTCTCGAGTCTGCCTTGCCCGTTCTCATGTGCCCTAATCAATACTGTATTCAGCTAATATTCTACCCTAACAATCACAAATGCATCATCATTTCAATGGCTAATTGCTTAAAACAATTATTTGAATCAATTTAGTCAAAACAGTGAGTTTACGTTTTCCATGTTAACCCCCAAGAAAAGTAAGTGCACTAAAACAAATGAACCAAATTCATGTGCTTTTATATATTTGCCTCGTTGTTATATTTATATAACTTTTATATATTTGCATTGTGTTTATTTTGTACCGGTACATTCCCAAAAGTCATTTTCTGTCTCTTATTTCAGTCCTAATCGATAAGATTTGCTGGAATCAATCTCAACACACTGTCTGAACACCATAGAGATGTTTATCATGTGTACTGTAGTTCATCCTGTTGATATTTGCCGTGAACCATGAATCATGTCCAGATCGCCGTCACTGTTAACCTGTTCACTAGAGCCACACTACCTACTGTACACTTGGTACACGTCGCACAGTGTCAGGTGGAATGTTGTGGATTGTTCTCCAACGATCCTCACACAGATTTCATGCAGAATTTCACATTGTTCACAAATTCACATTGTTCAAACAAGCTGTCCACGGTGAAACAGCAGTGAGTGAACCAACGCATATGGTCAGAATAGCACCAGCTGCACAGCTCCTGATGTCCACAGGACAATGTCTTTTGGCACACTGACTTATCAAGGTTGGTGCTCCCTGTGACTGTGTGTGGAGCCTTGTACTGCCATCTGTGGGTGTGTTACAAAACTACAGTCGTCTCGAAACTCGTCTCGATACCACCTTATCGTACCCATGCAACCTATAAAGACATCAATTATAATCTATTTTTTTTCTATCTAAAAAAAATAATCTGGCAAAATATAATTCTGTCAGGGTGAAAAAAAGGTTAGGTTTCGTGCCATTAAGGGAGGCAAGCACTAATGTCGAAACTATTTTAGTTTCTTGTTAATCTGTTACATTCTGAGAAAACATCAAATGTGCAGCACGACTAATAATTCTTTAGTTTTTCATAATTACTGTTTAAAATATATAGTAACAGTTAAAAACCCATTTTAGTCAGCTTGACTGCCGAGGCTATATGGGACATAATTAGACTTTAATTTAGTAAACTAATTAGGGATGTACTACATGTGATATTACAACGCTTTATAATTAATGCGCATAAACAAATGTGTTTCTCTTCCACAGACACATTCAAATGTGATGTCTCGCACAAACATTACTTGCTAACTACTTAACTTATCATATCTACTTTTAAACCGCAGTGAAATAAAAACAGCAAGACAATATTTACTACCTCACACTTTTATAGCACTCATACACATTTATAAAATAAAAAATCACTTCTAGCCCCGAAGCTGTTAACGCTAAAGACGCTTAGCTAGCAAGCTTGGCTAATGTGACTCAGCTAAATGAATTACACGGCTAGCCATCGTTTTATTCACTTCTTACCGGCAGATGTGATCATGTCTTAACTGGAAACTCTTCAATCTACGTCCGAAGAGTAGAAATCACTGTCACGAATTTACAAGCCGCGCTGATGAAAATTAAAATTTATCTATTTATGTCAGAACACTTGGATGTTGAACAACGGAAATTCACTTCAGCGCCTGTTCCACTGCACTTTCAGCATCACATCAGCTACATCCCATATACAGTTCAATACAAAAATAGTGCACTGAATATGGCGCAGGGACAGCCTCTTTTCTTACTTTTTGTAGTGCACTCACAAAGAAACTCATAAGAATTTGGGATACAACCAATAAGCTCCCAGTTTTCTAGGACCACCGAAACACAACACTACCTGGAAAGCCATTGTAATGCCTAGCACATATTTAATTCTATAATTGCGTATATACTGAATTTTTTCAAGTTGTACAAAAAATGTTTTTTTTATTTTTCAAACAAATATCGTAAATTATACGAAATGTTATTGAAAAGAATTTTAAAATTCATTCAATCGATTTCTTTGCCGGCACAACTAAGGACACCTAAAACAATACACGCGTTAAAGTCGCGTATCACTTTCGCCACCTAGCGCTGTACCACAGCTATATAATTTATTTTCTAATAGGCAACAGTACATGCCTATATTCAGTACATGTCAATAATTTGATCAAATCAAATTATTAGTAAAGTTCATATGTATTAATACAACATGTTTTATTTGTGAATTTTGTATGTGTATGAATGTTATACACAAAATGTAGGTATTTATATAAATATGCGCATGCACAAAGAATTATTTGCAAATTATTTATAAATAATTACAAATGTTATTTCATTTGTTTAAACAAAATGAATAATAAAATTCTTCAAATATTATTAGGCACATGAACCATGGCTATGGCATATTAGAGCATATGCTTAAAATTACAAATGTTGTTTGGTTTTAATAATTATTATTTTTAATTCTATTCTGTTTTATTCTACACTATTCTATTTTACTGTACTGTGTTCTCCTTAGACGTCACAGTTGCTTAGTGGTTAGCAATGTGGCCTCGCACCTCCAGGGTCTGGTTTCGATTCCCGCCACGGGTATGTGTGCATTGAGTGCGCATGTTTTCCCCTGTGCTTGGTAGGTTTCCTCTCAAAATCCAAAGACTAGGCAATTGCCATTGCCAGATTAGGGTAATTGCCATTGCTGTTAGTGTGTGAATGAGTATGTATGTGTGCCCTTTGATGGACTGGCACCCCACATAGATGAAGTGTATTCTCCTTTACATGTACTTTCTAAGTGAAAGTTCACATACTCACTCATCATCTA
The DNA here is from genome assembly GCA_030347435.1 of Clarias fuscus. Lineage (NCBI taxonomy): Eukaryota > Metazoa > Chordata > Actinopteri > Siluriformes > Clariidae > Clarias > Clarias fuscus. The sequence goes on from CM059219.1 coordinate 12,951,335, forward strand.
TAAAACTTTATCCTGTATAATTGTCACAGGGGCCTGAAGCCTGTCCCAGGAGACTTAGGGCAAGGGGCAGGCTACACCCAGGACAGGGTGCCAATCCATCGCAAGGCACACACATACTGTACTGTACAAACAGTCACATGCTCATTCATGCACTACAGGCAATTTGGGAATTGGGATTAGCCTAATCTGAATGTCTTTGGACTGTGAGTACCTGGAGGAAACCCACCAAGCACAGGGAGAACATGCAAACTCCACATACATAGACCAAGGCGGGAATCAAATCTGGACCCTGGAGGTGCAAGGCAATAGTGCTAACCACTAAGCCACCGTGCTGCATAAATGAATATACTGTTAATAATAAATACTGAAAGCTAATGTGTTTTTAAAATTACAAAAAGAGCACTGATTTAAAACAGTTATAGAAGAAAAGTATAGATGCATTATTATGCAAAACATTTAATAAAAGTTTAAGACAGACACTTAAACCCTTTTAAGGTTTTTGTAGTGCACCTGTCAAGTGTTTAATCCCTCTTTTGAACCAGTCACATTCCTGCACAATTGAGAAAGTTTTTGGTACCACCTGCAGAGGATAATAAAGGCTAAAGGGGGCTTAATGTGAACTGATTTAGTCGAAGCAGTAAAAAAAAACTTAATTCAAAATGTGATAATCTTTCTTGCATGATGTTCTTCCAATCAACATTATCATTTTGTCTCAAAATGTCTAAAAAAAAAAGTGCTATTTTATACAATCATCGGGTTTTACTCACTCAAACAATTCTGCTTATGCAGTTGTACAGCACTTCATTTTTTTTATTTCTTTGATGTGGCTACAAGCACCTTCAGGGTTTATTTTTTTCTGAGTAAACTGTTGTTTTTACCACTCACCAGTCTTTGGACTGTGGGAGGAAACCAGACTACAAGGAGGACACCCTCCATGCACACAGATAGGAATCAAACCCTCAACCATGGAGGTGCAAGACAACATTGGTAACTATTATTATTATTATTATGTGTAGAAGTAGGGACAAACTATATTTTCATAAATGAGTCCTGGAGTTGTTGGTTTTGATGAGTGTCAAGTATTGACCAAGTTAGAATCATTATTTTTACTCAGACTGGTGGCACATTCAAATATCACTTTATAACCTCCATCTACTACAAAAAGTTTAAAATATTGCCCTTCTAAACCCTATGCATTAACAGAAAGGGGCTGCCGTATTAGAAGCAGTGAGATTTGGTTTTATTTACTTGTACTCCACGTATCAGTTACCTGAATGCTTAAAACTCCAGAATCTCTGTTGAACTGCTGATGCATTATGATTTTCAATCAGGTACACTTTAGCTCGCCTAGCAAACCCTGTGCAAGATTCTAATCCTTTCTTGATCCTTTAATCGGTGCTCTTTATATTTTTGGACTAGTTTAGGTTTTTATTTCGGGGCATTTTTGCAGGATGTTTATTGGAGCAGAGCTCCTTTGTTAGGCACACCTTTCCTTTACATTGTCTTCCTCATGCTGTAATTTCAGTCCCCCGGCGTCTGAGAGAGGATGATTGTTTCTTTTTAGAAGTCTCAGTTCCTCTCAGAGTTTTCGTCCTTAATGTTTTGTTCTTAGACATGACAATATACAAAATATACAAAATATACTAAAATAATACACAATGTATAGGACAATGAAGACAACAACAAAAAAATGTAATGTAGTAACATCACTTCGGATACTAAGTTGGAAAAGTAAGTCCATCAACTTTTAACTGTGTTTAATTTTTTTAACCAACGTGGGGGGGGGAATTCCCAAAATTTCAAAGATGACATGAAACATTTTAATCTGTTTTCATTGTTTTAATGAAACGTCTTCTAACGCTTAGCTAGGGTACGCCAGTGAAATGTAATGTGATCACCAATAAAAGCGTTAAAACAAAACAAACAAAAGATTCAAGCTAAACAAATTAATTAAAACAAATAAATATACAGTACTTCAATTATTTTGCTATTACAATGCTACATAAAATAATAATTCAATTGAAAAAAATATATCTTTAATGTCTAATATGTTACCGCATAATTAAGCTCTAGAGTCATTTATCTATTAATTGAAATCTGAAACTATTTATATTAGTTCTCACTTCATATTACCTGACTAAATTATAAGATTCAGAATGATCCAAATATAAAAATGTAACTCTAACTTCCTTTAAAAAATTTTTAATAGAGGCACTTTTTGGTGAATGACATCCTTTTTGTGGACCTGAAATACAGAAAAATAAGGGTGGAAAAAGTCTTTGCAAAGTCCTGGAATTTTATCTTCAGGGTTTACAGAGCAGCAGCAGCAGCACCTATGCATAAACTTCATATCCCAATGCAACTTCAGTATTCCAGTCAGTTAATGAATCAGGCAGAGCCGGCTGATTTCAGCTTTCTGTGCATTTCACAGGTCATTAGGTCAGGTCCAGCCTGCTGTTAAACCTTATGTCAGGACTGTGAGCTGGATTTCATCTGTAATGGAATTCCTTCCTCTGTACTTTCAGGGTCTCCTGTAGGGAATGATGGGTAAGTGATAGAAGTTCAGAGGACATGTCAAATCAGATGAACAGGCTTCACTTTGGCTCACCATTCTGTGCCTGAGCAGGTGTTGTCACTTTGGTTTGTTCCCTATGTCCTCTCCTGATCCAGAGCTGTAACAGCGGCCAGAAAATATTTCGCTTACGTCTCAATTCGTTATCTACAAAACAGATGAAACAAAAAGTAAATTACATTAAATAAAACAGGGTTCAATTTAAGCAATGACCTGATGCCATGAAGCCAGTTTAAAGGGTGTGGTGGAAGAGTTTATCCTTCAGTTGCTGTTCTGTTTGGGCCCATAGCAATATACAGTACTGTATACAAGTCTTGAGCCACACCTCAAATTTTTCATATTTTGCTTCCAAGGAGCCAGACTTTCTTGTTTTTTTTAATGTAGTCTTCATAAAAAGTTCTTCAGGCTTCCTGTTTGTTAAGCCATACAGCGACCTATGAATCATTCAAGCACAAAAAAAAAAAAACATCTAACTTATGGTATGAACCAGTGAGAAATAAGGGCAAATGATAACAGATAATCAGGCTGGAGATTAATATACTATTGCTGTTGAATGCTGAGTGGCTGGAACAGATGAGAGGGGAAATGAGGGTGCTGGTGAAGTACTTGCATAAACAACTAATTTTTAAAATGTACCTTCAGACATTTTGCAGCCTGTCACGGAAAATAAAAAATCCAATTTCTTTTATTTAATGTACACGAAATTGTATTTAATTTAATATGAATAAATGAGGGACGGCTCAACACTTGGCACAATATTGTATACAAGGAGCCAGGAAATGTCTAGTCCACTGGCTGAATAGGGAAATAAAATTACTAGCTTGTTATTCTTATAATTAGAAATTATTCTTTTGTTGCTGATTTTGGACCTTCAGGCTGGGAACAAAATCATGTGACTAAAACCTGCCCACAGTATCAAACTATGATTGACAAACACAGAGGCTATGCCTCCCTTTGGGACTTATAAGCACTAGGACCACACTTCCTTCCCACAAAAGGCCATGCTTCCTTCATTAAACCGAAGATGCAGAGATCATGCCTTTTTCACTCCCTATGCATGTATTTACATCTGTAACCATTTCAACACAACAGGATAACCTGGTAATGAACCTGGGCTCTGAGACACGCTCACAGCTTTGCAGACGTTCTTCTTGATGTTCTCTATGCTCTCTGCTTTGTTAGGAATAAAATGCCCAGTCCATATGGAGTCATGTGGATGCTTTACGAACACAGATCTCATCGTCTCCTCCAAGAGCGTCACAGACTCTTGAGTCTCCGAGCTTTCAGCATTAGCATGAACAAGGCCCAGTAATGCCTGAGGAACTCCATGATTTTTCTTCACTCGAACCTTTATGTCCTTCAGGATCTCCTTCATACACACACGGTTTGCCTGGGAATGGAGATATGGATTTTTAAAAAAAACAATATCACAATATAAACAATTATATTCACAACACAGAATATTTAACATGACACTTAACATTGCCAAGATTTGTTCCAATTTCAAATAGCTACAGTAAAAAAAAAAAACCAAACATCTTAGATAAAGTGTTTTATAATATAGATTACTAATTTAAATACGGTCCAGGATGGGAACTATAACAAAGATATAAAAACAAATGACAATAAACAAAGTAATGTATAAACTGGCTAACAGGCTAATTTCCAATAAGCTAATTGTTGCAAGATTGCTTAGAAAGTAGGATGTGATGTGATTGATTGTTTCCTTCCATTTTTTTAAATTATATTTTAAATGTACAAAATTATATTCCAGGTGTGACCCAAATTATTAGCATTTTTAACAAATTATTTTCTATTCAATTCAAAACACTGTCTTTCTGGGTGTGCGTAAATGCCTCCATTTCAATTAGCTATAGATTATATTAATAATACACAGCACCAATGCATTCAGCACCAAATCAACAATTTCTTGTACAATCGTGACATTTAGTCAAGCAAATGAAACTATGTTGGTTAAAGGCAGGTAAGAGACACTCTTTTATTAACTTTTTAACTATTTATTTTGGAAATGTAAACCATTAAAAAAAAAATGCAAATACTGCAAAAACAAAAACAAAAAGCTAAATACGTTATACGACATTCAACTTGCTAATTGTGCTAAAATGTATATTTTGAGAAGAATATTTGTTGTCCATGAAATACGAAGAATTAACACTTCTCTGAAAAATTACGTTGGTGGGGAAAGTCGAATAATGACCTTAAATGTGTAAAATTAGACAAGATTTAAACTCCTGGATAACAGACAGAAGGTATACATTATACAATTATGTAAGCAAACAATAATAAAAAATAACTAGATAGAATAGAAAGCAAATAAAATGATTTAACAGAACACAGCCAAAATTGTTGTATGAAATCAGGATACTGTATATAATTGAAATAGCAATCAGGTGTAGTGATTACTTTATATGTGTGCTATACTGAGAATATGCAAGATGTTGATAAAGTAAAACAATAAAGTAGTATCAAGTGACCTCTTTGATGCCTGGATAAGACTACTGCTGTGATAGTAGTATGGCAGGACCCAGAGATATTCCTGAGAGAGCACCACGAGTTTAATAATGGGGTGAAAATTCCTGAGATTACGAGAGAAGTCCTAGGGCTGAATCCGCCTTAATGTGCGAGATACTGCTAAGAAGAAGAGACTGCATTCACATGTGAAAAGATTTTTTTGCAGATGAAATTGTGTAATTGTGAAAGGTGTGTTTGTCAATTGTGAACTGATTGTGAAATGTGGAGTTAAGAATGAACTTTTTATTGAATATTAAAACATATGAAACATAAGAAAAAGTATATAAAGTTTTACAATCAGCTTGTGTCTCAAGAGGCTTGTCGTTGACAATTTCATTATAAGGTGGCGCGACTGCATGTTCCAACACCTGAACAACAAGTGTTAGTGAGATTAAAAAGGACATGGTCTTTAAGTGAAGAAGCATTAAAAGTAAGAAACTTATAAAGGTGTTATATGCACATGATGTGTGCATGTGTAGCTATAAGTGCTGAGGTAAAAGGAAAAGAAATAGTGCTGGGAGCAAGGCGGTACTATATTCAGAGGGAAAGATTGACATAGAGGAGGTATGAGATGGTGCCCAAGAGTGGAGACAAACTGGATGAGAAGAGAGATTACGATAACGTGATAATGTTGGAAGACAATAACATCACTGATACTTTATTCACCAAGAACTCCATTGAACTTAATTGGAAGAGACCTGTTATGTCAATTCAAGTGAGTCCAATGACACAATGAAACTTCACCATGAAGCTGTTGCTCATGCCACTCCCCCCAGCAGACGGCAATGAAACTACAGCAACTACCATGCAATAAGATGCATAATATGCAGTGAGGTCAGGATGAAGAAAAAGAAGGTACCCATGAAAACCTGCAAAGTTGCAAATTTGCAGTTGTACATTCATGTGGATGTTTCCAGGTACAGATCTGCTACGCCAGCAGAGTGTTTCCTGGCACAAAGACTTTAAAACATGTGTTAGAACACTTTGCACACTTTGAGTAATTTATAGATTTTTATAGATTTCAATTTTAATATTTTATTGTGAATTGTAAATCTTTAAATTTGATTTAATCTCAGATTTTTTATTTTACATTTTTCTTAGTGTAATTTATCTTTTACTGCAGTGAAATTTTATCTTTCCTTTCATCTTCCTATCCTATCCAGTTCACAAAGTCATATAAGCATTGCACTGCATATCATACTGTGTATGGTTTACATGAAAAATTAAATTTCAATTTATCATTTTTTTTGTTTAAATGTATGCAGAATCTAGTGGAACAGATGCAGACATGTCTGTGGTAAAAATGAACTTTGACATGATGAACATTACCATGTAGATCTAAGCAAAACGTAAAAGGTAAGCCGGTGAAATACATAGAATTGATGTGAAAAAACACTTCCCTGAATTTTTTGTGTGTCAGGGTTGAGGGCGACGACAACTACACCACAAGTACAGGAATGCAGACAAACAATAAGCTTGAATGCATAAAATAAGACAAGATTTAAACTCCTGGATAACACTGATAAAGTATATATTCATACTTTACAGAAAAATTCTGACAATAAAATATTAGTAGAGATGGAGAAATGAAAACTGAAGAAGAACTGAGGGAGGGGACAGGAAACTAGTTTATCCCCAGAGGGGAGTATAAAAGATCACGGAGTATAGAAGACCCCTCGGCTGTTGACTCTTGAAATTCCTAGGGACAATTTGCTGATTTTTCTTACAAATCCAGGGATAAATCTTGGATGGGATTTTTGCAATGATTCCAACTTGACCTTATCCAGATCAAAAGAAGTCAGACGCATTTGTTTTTACAGATGATTGGTTTCTTTTACTGGAAGTTTAAGAGTATCACACGTAGTGTCAGGCAATTGATAGTTAATTAGAAGATCAGCATCAACTAGTGGGAGAGGGAAAAACGTTGCACGACACGACCATACATGGAAAGCGTCGGACAAACAAGTCCGAATTCTGGAGGCCCCACGCTGCAAACCACAGTAACCACAGGATCCACCACTAAGTTTCTGGTGCCAGTCAGCACAGGCCGACCCCTGAAGTCTTGTGGAATCATTCAGCAAGCGGCCACAAGGGGAACCTATTGCCACTCCAGAGACACTCTGATCATTTTGATTTATACATAGCATTGTAACACAATTCATACACATTTCCCTAATTTTCTTTTGATTCTGTACAGCTTCTTTGCGACAATGACTGCTGTTAAAAGTGCTACATAAATAAAAGCACGTATCCAGGCTGCACCCCGCCTTGTGCCCCAAGTCTCCTGTCCATATAAAGCGGTATAAATGAATGAGTGTGAGTGAAAAACTCCACTCTATTGCTGATTATTTTCCTGCAACAGCACGTCCCCGCGATTATTCCGTGTTAATCCTAAAATATGCCCCGGTCATTCGTTAACCTGACTGATGATGCAATCATTTGAATCGATTGCCACGAATGTTAGTGAAACATTAATACTGTTCAGGCTTCTATCCAAACATGTACGAAAGGAAACTAGAAAAGCACAGGCCCATACTAACCCGCTTTTGTGTAAAAAAAATAAGTGCTTTAGTATTGCACTGGAGTTATCTTTCTGCCTGAATAACACTTCACCTTGCTCTGCATGAGTCCGTGTCTGAAGATGAAGACGATGACTGCGCAGCGAACTGCACGTCCGTTATGTCGGGAGATGTTGCGCTTGTGTCGGACGCAGTTCTCGTCCACGTCGGCGTGATTATTCCCAGGTTTTCCCTGAGCATCTTCAGAGACGGAGGAAGATTTGACCTCCCCGTTACCCAGGTTCGCGTTTTTGTCTTTCCTAATGTGCACCTCGGAGTGAAACATCTCCATGATAAACTCCTGGAAAAGGCTGCAGTTGGTTTCTCCATCCGCGTCTCCTACTAAATAAATATTGCCCTTTCCCCCGATCCGCTTCAACATCCGATCAAATTCCTCCTCCTCCTCATCTTCCTTGGATATAGAGTCGGTGAAGTGACAATCGGAAGCCATGTTTCGTTTAAATTTAGGCTATGATTATTACATAGATTTTTTTTTTCTGGATAAAAATCGTCTTAAAAGCGTAAATGACTTAGAGGTGACCCGCTGTATACGCACCAGGCGTTGCGAGCCACGCTGTGGAAACCAAGCCGGAAACAGGAATCACTCAAATCACGCCGACTCCAGCAGTGGGAGGAGCCAGACGCAGCAAACCACGCCCCGGAAGTCGTGTAAGCTTCAAAAAACAAGTTCGTTTCTCTCAACCTATCCTTCTTACAGCAGCTATAAACATATGTTCCCTCAGCCGTCTCCGGTTTTTGTCTCTCTGTCTTAAAGAAGTGTATCTTGTGATGTTAAAATTCTCCTATTATTTTCAGTGATACTGTGATGTTGACCGATGAGGTCCACTTTTAAAACAGGATCTAAATTATTAGAATGTTCGTTTGCTATTATCACATAAGCCGCATAATGTGTATGTGCAAAATGTATGCTTAAAACTCAACACTCTTTCTTAGTCAAGAGCAAAATCAAAAAAATCTTTAGAATTTAAAATGATAAATGTCATTGCAATCAGCGACTACATATGTCTACAAAAATTACTAGAATTTCATCAGCAGCCAGGAGACTTTGTACCCGACAACAGGGTTTCTGTTTATTACAAGGAAGTTTCTGTTCATTCAATTTTTATTCTTTTACAGTCTTGCACCATGCAATGCTGTGTCACTGAATCTGGTAGAAGGGACTATTATAGCTGTCGCAGTGAAAGCGAATTCTGTTAGTGAATGTATCAGGACCCATATTCCTAGGAATGTGATATAAATACAGAATATAAATAGGGAGCTTGAAACACCAGATAAAACTATGGAATGTATTATTTATGATTTTGTGAATGTTATGAGATTTTCAGGTTTGTTAATTCAGTTCCAAAGTAAGATCCAGACATCAAGTGAATAAAATCTTCATCTTTGATTTAAGCTTTCACTAAAGTATTGTATTAAGGACACCCTCATATGTGTTTGGCAACCTCCCCCTTTTCCCCTTTTTCCTTTTCTGTCTGTTTCTTTATATTACATTTGTAGTTAAAATTGAACAAATAAATGAATACATGAATTAAATGAACAAATAAAGGAAATTAGTATGTACTGTAAAATTAGATGTGTGAAGCAATATGGTTACCCCTGCATATACTATGTCTTTTTGAAAGAAAAAATAAACGTGTAGATACGTGAAAACAAAATAAAATAAGGTACTGTAAAATAAGATGCATGAAACAATACTGTTACCCCTGTGTATAGTGTGTCTTTCTGAAGGAAAAAAACAAACAAAACAAACAAACAAACCTAAAAAATGTCTACAAATGTATCAGGACTCATATTTTGTCACATCATAGTTAATATATTACTATTAGCTAAATATTTATAAATTCTTGTGCCTATATTTCATAACTATTTATATCTAACTAGAATCACTTTATGGTACCATCATTTAAATGTGTACAGCTGCATAGAATTCATGTCAAATGATCACAGTTATTTAAAACCCAGTGATGTCATCACTAAGCTCTGGTAGTGTAAAAACCTAAAAAATCCTTAAAGTTGTGCATCTGGCCTGATGGATGCCTCACCTTGAAGCCTATGATAAGATGGTTAATATTTAATAAAGGAGCACACAATTTTTCCCTTGTTATTTGGTGTTTAGGATAATGTTAGGCCCATAGCCTTAACAACAATTTATTTATTTGTTTACTTTTAAGATGTGTCCTTTAACAGTACAATTTCAAGGGGAGCCTTAAGCAGCCCCCAGTTCTTTGAAGCACAACCAGGGGGTCCACCTTTTTTAAATGGTAAAAATCACAACATGCCAATACCAATTATATTATGCTTATAAATTATATTAACTAATCTGATGATTAATGATAATGATAATTTAAATAAAAATTTGTTCTTTGCAGATTTATGTCTCAACTGTATTAAAATAAATAAAAATGCTTATTTGGCTCCCAAATATTGTTGTCTAATTTGAAATAATATGTAATAATAACATACTTGATAATGTTAAGTTCAAGAATAAATAATAATAAATAATAAATAAACATATATGTCACAAATACTGTAGTTACCTTGAATGTAAATAAAAATAATTTATTCTAATCAATAAAGTAAAACATCAAATTAACTATACATTTCCAGTTATTTATTTTATTCAGCTACTAATGTCTCACCTACCTATTTAAATATATGTAAGCATGGTTAAATTTGAGTGGGTCAGTTTTGGTTTGAGTGCAAAAGGACGCATGGCTAATTATAAACTCAGCCCAGTTTAAACAAACTGACCTTGTTGACTACCAAACAAACACACACAGTGCCACCAGAAACCATTCACCCTCTAGTGATTATTTAGCTTTTTGTTGAACAGCCAATTTAAACATGTGATAATGTTTTTGCTTCATTTCTGACATTATTCTCTACAGAACTCAAATCAAATTAAATATTTACATGTCTTATTCTAGAAATAAAATATTTGTGTCTTAATTTATTAGCACATTATTGCACATATCTTTGTGAGATTTTATTTTTGACATATTGAGGGCAATTGTTAGGTCATACAAAGGATTATCAGTTTCAAAGTTACATTATTTACAAAGTTACCCAAATAAAACATAGTCAAAATAGATGTTAGGAAGGGTATTATCTGGGTTTTGTGCTATACATGGGCCCCACCACACGGAGTATTTAATTTTTAGACCAAAATCGCTTAAAATCTCTTACATTTTGTCACATCCCTTCTACAAACTTCAGAGATGCTTCTACGTCTGCATTTTTCACTAGGCTTCCTTACTCCTTATTTACGTTGAGCCTGGATCTTTATGAGTTCTACTATTTCAGCCAGTGAGCTTTGTAACTCTTTTTGTTTTGTAGAAGGCTGTTTTCTGTTTTGAAAATCTTCATTTTAGCCTATGCCCCCAATTTTGAAAGCTGGCCTGATCTTGGAAGAAAGGACAGATTTGGCTTCAGAAGACTTAAACCTCATTATGTCTGTGCCCATTTTATTTATTATTGAATGACAGGTAATTCAGTAATAAATAAAACAGACACACAATTTTTTTTTTTTTTCAATTGCAGTTTGACTTCTGTCTCCTTTAAACTGCTGACCCTGGAAACTCCTTCCATAAGCATTGAATAAACATATTTGTACAGAAAATTTCATTATACAGTATTAACATTTTCACAATTTTCTCACAAATTATTATATTGCTAACATTGTCGCTTTAAAAGTTTCACAAAGTTTTAGATGCACAGTTTCAAATTCAAAATTCAAATTCAAAATTCAAATTCAAATTTTATTTGTCACAAACAGCGACATACACAGTATGATATGCAGTGAAATGGTTATACAACTGTGACCTAAAAAGAAAGATTACTCTGCGAGAAATAAATTCCACTGGAGAGTACAATTAAATAAAAAACAGAATATGCCAGTAAATTAATAAAAATATGAATGTAAATTTTTTAATATATATCTATATATCTATCTATCTATCTATCTATCTATCTATCTATCTATATATATATATATATATATATATATATATATATATATATAAGCTGAAAAATGTACAATATTTGCAAAATTGCAAAGTTACAAATTAAAATAGAAGTTTATAAAGTGTATAAATTATGCTGGATAAATTACAGACTGTACAGAAAGAAATTATAAACCTCTTGGAGGACTATCAGTAAAAAAGAAAAAAAAGTGCAATGTAGCAGGAAGTGTGCAATCTGCAAATGTGCAGCGTAGTGAGTAATGTGCTACATCCTGACTTTGATGTCTAAGCAGGAATTTAGGGTGTGTGTTTATTGTGTGAGTGAACAAAAATCTTATCTGATTGTTTAATTCTTTGTGGTGTTCTGGCTGAGGGATGAAGCTCCCCCTCAGTCTCTCTGTGTTGGCCTTCAGGGAGCGAAAGCACTTTCCTGACTGCAACAGAGAGACCAATCCATTGCTGGGGGTGACTGAGGTCCTTCACTATCTTCCTGGACTTGGTCCAGCCCGGGTTGTTGTAGATTGAGCACAGGTCAGGGAGTTAAGTGATGATGCACTCAGCTGAAAGCACTACCCTTTGTAAAGTTCATTGATCCTAAAGTCTCTCAAATGTCTGAGGTGGTAGAGATGCTGCCCCTGGCTGCCTTTGTCGTGGTGTTGATGAAAGTATCATGACAAGTCCTGGTTGATGGACTCTCGTTGATGATGGGGACCTGGTAGTTCTTTTCTTGCTTTGTATTGAAGTCCACTATGAACTCATTTGCCTTGCTGGCATTCAGGAGGAGGTTGTTCCTCTGGCACCAGTTCTCCAGGATTTCTCTCCAGGTAGACCTTCTCATTGTTGCCAGGGATCAGGTCCACCACAACGGTAACATCAACAAACTTGATGCTTGTAGAGTGGGTAGAAGCCACACAGTTGTACGTGTACAGTGAATACATACATGGGCCCAATCTCACAGATCACTTTATTAGACCAGACCAGAATGGCTCAAAATCTCTTCAGGGATGCTTTCATGTTAGCATTTTTCACAAGTGGCTTCGTTCTTCCTTATTCACATAGAGCCTGGATCTGCCAGAGTTCTCCTATTTCAACCAGTGAGCTTTGTAACTCTATGTGGCCTTTTAGACATTTCTTTGAAAAATGCCCTTTCCTGTGCACTCAATTTGGAAAGCTTGCCAGATCTTGGAAGAAAGAACAAACTTCTAGGATAGTTTTTAGTTCTTAAACCTCATTATGTCCGTGTTCGTTTCATAAACAGGTTCTGTAATAAATGAAATGGACAAAAACACCGCCCTGCTCATATTTATTCCAGTTTTACCTCTGTTTGTTTCAAACTGCTGAACCTGAAAACCCCTTCCATAAATGTTAAATAACATCTTTTTACAGAAAGTTTAATCATATTAAGAGTTTCACATTTTTCACATATAAGGAAGAAGAAAAACAAATCTTATTGTTTTTTTTGTTTTTGTTTTTAAAACAATTGTAATGTATTTGTTGACATTGTCATTTTGAAAGTTTCACAAATGGTTAGATACACAGTTTTAGATATCTAATTACTGACAAGGAATTGTTTGGGAGACAAAAGTTTAGACTCTTATTGGTGAGTCGAGTCAACTTTGCTGACTCACTTACTCTGGCTCAGTGACTCGTTTCTATTTAAATTGTGACACTGCCATCCTCTGGTACATGTGAGTTCAAGCATGGTTTATTAAATTAGTACCTTATTGAGAATTTTTTTTTCTTTTCTGTATAATGTAGAATTTGTTATTTGTGTTATAATATACTGTGTTGCAAAGATTATTACCTGGAAGTTAGCCAAATACAAATACAAAAAAAAAAAAATATATATATATATATATATATATATGTAGCTAGAACTGAAATCTAGAGAAACATGTCTAGAGTCTATTTGTGAGTGATGCTTTTTCCAAGGATGACAGAACATTTATTTATTATTTTATTTATTTATTTAGTAAATGAATAGTGGCATTGGTCATATATTGACGGCCAACATTTTGTTTCAATTAGGAGCATCAATGTTAGGAATGAGGGTAGAGACACGCAAATGCGTGTAACAGCAGAGGTTTATTGCTATACCAACAAACAATTCCAAAACGGTAATCCAAAAGGGAAGGTCAAAAACAGGCAAGATCAGGCGAGGTACAAACAACAATGGTAGGGTCAGGGCAAAACTCAAAATCCTTATTCAAAACCGTGGTCAAAAGCCGAATATCCAAAATGCAACTCCAAGGCTTGGTAAGTTTAGACGGGAAGGTACTAAACAATACTTTGCACTGTTGCAATGTTTTCGAGTGGCCTTTGTAATTGTGGGACGTGAGGAACAGGTGAGTTCAATCAGAACTCCGGGAGACCGTGTGCATGCATGTTGGGTGTTGTAGTTTCCGGCGGCCATATTTGTAGTCCATGATGCCTGCTGGGAAATGGAGTTTGAGACCTGTTCCTCTGGTTCTCTCACAATCAACAACTTATCTTTTTAAGCTAAGCAATTATCTTGTGGGTTTTTCTTTCATTATCATGAACAAAGAGAGAGAGAAAATGGATCTTTAACCTCTCTGAGATTAACCTCTAAAGAGACTTGCTTTTTGCTTTACAATGTTGCTTTTGCGCACACACACACGTGTGTTATAATAAACTGTACACACATGCATACAAACACAAAATAAAATATGTTTTACGCACGCACACATGGTCACAGTGTTATAGTAAAGAATACATGCACGCACGGATGTTGATTATACCAGTGAGAGACCGAGCAGCGGAGATGATTACCGACAATTCCGCAGCGCAAGAGAGACAGAAAAACCATTCGCTCAGTTGTGATCACGTGACGCTCAGCATCAAAACAAGAAGCACATTTTGGGAAAGGCAATTAACCTAATCTGCATGTCTTAGGACTTTGGAAGAAAACCAGAGTACCCAGAGGAACCCACCAAGCACGGGGAGAACATGCAAACTCCATGCACATAGAGACAGGGACTGAACCTGGCCAGGAATTGAACCTGGATTCTGGAGGTGCAAGGTGACAGTGCCAACCACTATGCAACCGTACCATGCTCTGAATGAACAAAATGATGAGCTCATTTGGTGTAAGTGAGATAAATATACTATGGGAACACATGAACAGGTTGTAGAGTTAATGTGTTGTGAAATAAGAGGACAGGAAGAACTTTACTGACCTTTACAGAAAAAAACAAAACAATCAAAAACTGTGCAGTATAACCAAAAATCACCTTCTCACTAACCCACATCTCATGTCATTTCCCATTCTACAGTGACACATAATAAAATTAAAATACATGTAATTATATTTTATTAAATACTTTATTGAGTTAGAAACATACAAGGTCATTGTGAGATGTGTAAGAGCACATTTCTGCTGTGATGCAGAATGTGGTGTTTCAATGTGGTTCATTTTAATATCACTATTACAGTACAGCAGTAATAATAATAATAATAACAACAATAATAATGATAATAATTTGGCACTAAAGATATATTTAGGGCCCAAGCACTATGACATCAGCCCTATGTCGTCATAGTGTGTGAAGGGCCCTCTTGTTTTCCTTAGGATAATTTTTTTTCCCCACCCTTTTGGACTTTTCGGGGGTCTTAACATGCTCAAAAATTCATGAAACTTGGCAGACAGGCTGGAATCTGCTGCCATCAGGATGCCTGAAAGTCTCGTGGCCTGGGGCCCCCACACGAGATTTTGCTGCCTAGCTCATACACACTTTCACCTAGGCACACGAAACTCGGCACACATTTAGAGCTCATCGAGCCGAACAACTTTCACGCTGCATGTCCTGGGCTAAACTCAACAGGAGGCCGGTTATTTTGGGTCGTTTGCAAAAACGCACCCAATGGATTTTGAGTGACATTATATTCAGTGACACCTTCTGTGACATCACACACACACACACAAATGCACTCAACAAATATTTAGGGCCCAAACTGACATTAGCCCTGTTTTAACACACAAACACTTCTCACACACTAACACACATATCACTAATGTTAATACACAAGACTCAAAGCATACACACAAACAAGCACAAACACAAGCACATTTACTCGTCACACACCTCTCTCCCTAACACACTAACCCTTGCACACTAATGCGCGCGCACACACCCACCCACACACACACACACACACACACACACACACACACACACACACACACACACAGGCATGCTGCATGCACACACACAAACACACTTATACATCACACACATGCACACATACATACACACCTCTCACGATGCACACACCACACACACACATACACACACCCCTCTCTCACAACGCACACACACACACACACACACACACACACACACACACACACACACACACACACACACACACACACACACACACTAATGAACACAAACGCATCTCACACACTAACACACACATCACTAATGTTAATACACACAGACTCAAACCATACACACAAACAAGCACAAACACAAGCACATTTACTCATCACACACAGACTGACACATCTACACGTCAAACACCTCTCTCCCTCACTCTCACACTCACTAACCCTTACACACTAATGCACACAAACACACACACACACACACACACACACACACACACACACACACACACACACACACACACACACACACACACACACACACACACACACACACACACTCACACACACTCACACACTAATGCACTCAACAAATATTTAGGGCCCAAACTGACATTAGCCCTGTATAGTGTGTGATGTGTGCAGGTTGTGAGGTGCAACCGAATGGCGATGGCTTTTTCGAGGTCTTAGCACACTTGAATGACACAGGTTGTGCGGTGCGCCCGGGGTGGGAATGGCACAGGGTGCTTGGGCCCGTCATCGTTGCTTGCAACTATATTTAATTTTGTATTTATTAGCTAGAATGTTTCGTAAAACAGACCTAAAAACAGGTTGAGCTTAAATATTAGAAAAATAAGAATTTGTTTCTATCTTATACTACAACAAATATATATATATATATATATATATATATATATATATATATATACCCCTTTGCACACAGTTAGACTATATCAACTGACAATAAAATACAAAAAACATATTTTATAGTTTAAAAGTACAAAAATAGTAGTTACGAATATAACCATATAACTTTAACTTCATTAATGTTTTGATAAATGTCCCAGAGATCAGGATGCCAATACATTTTTGTTATATATGAAAAAAAATCCACTGAAACTGTAACTGATTGCATAGCTAGTCTACTATGACACAAGTGGAATGTAAATCTAACAGTGGATTATTTAATTTTGGTATAAAATCAATGAAAGGAAAAATTATGCATATGCCTGCTTTCTGCGTTATTATATATTCAATTATACAAATAAATAAATAAATGTGGCTTGGTGAGTTTATTATTTTAACCCTGTTTTCTACCAATTTAGGTCAAGTACACATCATTTTTCCTCACCAAAGCGCATCATATTTTGTCTGCTCTACAAAAGGGAATATACTTGTGTGTTTGTGTGTGTGGGTGTGCTCTAGTGTTGATAGGGGAAAGCCTTTTTAAAACACTCACAAATAATGGTTATTTGACCTTAACAAGATATCTAAAAGATGTCAGAACTTATGAAGCATTTACAGAAATGAGTTGATCAATACTTGATTGCCACAGGTGATCCTTAAGGTGTCACTTGTTGAATTTGCTTCACTGTAATCTTAATGTTTCCATTAACCTTAGCTTGGATGAGTCTGGAAAACTGTTGAACAAATAAATCAAAGAAAAAAAAAAATTTATTTATAAAAAACAGACATGAATATATGTACAGTATTTTAAAAAATTATATATAACACCTGGGAAGGTTTCTAGAAGAATTTGGAATGTGGCTGTGGGGATTTGCTCATTCAGCCCCAAATGCATTCGTGAGATCAGGTCAAGGTATTCGGTTAAGCTGAGGTATTCAGTTAAGCTGAGGGGTTTGTGAAGGCCACTCAATGTATTCCATTTCAACCATGTTTTCTTAGTTCCAGCAAAGGGACGTTGTAATAGTACAGCATTTAGAGACACACTACATTGTGTGCTTTCAATGTTGCGGTAACAGCTTGGGGAAGGCCTACACACAGGTGTGATGGTTGTCCACAAACATCTGAGTCATTTCCCATTATTAATTGATTAATGAATGACTCATTGCACTTTATCAAGTTTGCATACATTGTAGCAACAAGAACCCTTTCTCTCATCTGCTGCTCTTTCTGTTTTGTCTTTTCCATTTAATAATAAAAAAAAAAAAAAACGGCTTGTCACACCAAGAACAATAATCAACTCTTTCTGATTTGAGAATATAAATCAATGGTATAAATTCTCAAATATGACTGGTAAAATTAGGTTGATTTTTAAAAAAGATTAATCAATAGTTAATCAACAGTTGTAACATTCATGAAAGGACTCTCCAGGGTCAGTATGTTGTATTCCTCAACAGAATGACTGTTTATAGCTGCTGTGACTTAAACAGGAACGGGAACAGGATTTAACTTGTCTGGCAAACATAACACGAGTAATGTTGTAAATATAACTATGCAGCAAAATTCCCAGCATTGAATTACTCTTCCGTGTTATAACACTATACCTGGTTTATAAAGGTTCAGTGGCCTCAAATATATTCTGATGGTCTAAAATCAACACTGGAGAATTTACTGTGTATAAATAAATTTTTAAAACATTTATTAATACATAAAAATTATAATGAATGCAAATTGCTGTGGTACAAGAGAAAACTGTTTTACCCTATAACTTTATACCTCAAAATGTTTTACTATTTTATTATCTATATACAAATTTATATTAAAGACACAAATCTAAGGAATGTATTAACCATATATTTGGAGTGTAGAATAAGGTGTGGCCTTACCTCATTTATATAGGTAACAATTTGATCCTTGTTTAGTTCAGTGACAGATAGAATTCTAACCCCTGCTTGGGCAAACACTGTATAAAGAGAGATCAAAAGAGATAAGCTGAATCGTTATTTAAGGCATAAATAATAAAAACCTATCACAATTGTTTAAAATTGAAGTAAGGGTGTAAGGGTAAGTAAGGATATTTGTAGGTAAAACAATACTTGTTAATGGTGGAGTTGTTGATGGTTGAATGGTTTGGGAAGAGTTGATTTTGTTGATGGTTGTTGGAGGGGATGTAGGTGCTCCTGGAGTGCTGTATTTGCTGCTTGTTGTTGAAGGAGTTGTATTTTCAGAGGAAGTTGTTATACTTCTTGTTGAAGAAGCTGTACTTATTTTTCCAAAGGTGACTGTGTTGGTTATTGAAAAAGTTGTAGATATTTTTGGAGCGGTAGTTGTGATCATTGACGTTGACATCATGGTGTTTGTTAGACTGGTAACTGTATTTGTTTGAGAGATGGTTGTGATGGTTTTTGTTGTTACTGGTCCTGCTGTTGTGTTTGTTGTATTTGGAAGCATTTTTTGTGTTTTTGCAGAGTTGGTGGTTGTGTTGGTTGGTGTTGAAAGAGATGTTCCAACTATTTTTGAAAAGGTGGTTAAGGAAGCTCTTGATGTTGATTGATAGGGCTCAGTGGTTGTAAGCTTTATTGCTGATGATGTCATGGGAGAGATAGATGTTGAGAAAATGTCTTGAAATTCAGGTATTAATGACTGTTCTGTTGATGGTCGTGGTGAAGTAGATGGTTCTAATATTACCAATGGTGTTGATAATGTTTCTGGAGCTTTAGGATATGTTGAGTGATCTGTAGTTGATTCTGGTAAAGTAATGTGTGATACTGTAACTGATGGTGTTGACAGACTTTCTGGAGATTCAGAGGTTGATAACATATTTGCAGATTCTGATTTAGAAAAGGAATATGTAGATGTTTCTGATGAGGAAAATGGTAACACTGTAAGTGGTAATGTTACAGCTGCAAGCAGTGGTGTTGACAAACTTTCTGGAGATTCTGTAATTGATGAGTGTTCTGTTGATGATTCTGTAAAAGTATATGTTGATCCTGCATTTGTTTTTGAGAAAGTGTTTGAAGATTCAGATGTTGAGTGATATGTAGATGATGCTGATGAAGTATATTGTGGAGTTGCACTGGTTTGTGAGGAAGTTTCAAGAGGTCCAGATGTTGAGTGATCTGTAGAGAATTCTGGTAAAGTAATGGGTGATATTGTAACCGATGGGGTTGACAGACTTTCTGGAGATTTAGAGGTTGATAACATGTTTGCAGATTCTGATTTGAATGATGGATATGTAGATGTTTCTGGTGAGGTAAATGGTGACACTGTAACTGGTAATGTTACAGCTCCTGGAGAGTGAGTTGTTGATGAGTACTCTGTTGATAATTCTGATGAAGTAACTGGTGATACTGTAACCAATAGTGTTGACAAACTTTCTGTTGATCCAGAGGTTGATAAAACATCTGTAAATCCAGATGTTGAGTAATCTACTGATGAGTTTATTGAAGTATATGGGTTTGCTGTCACTGATTTTGTTGCTGAATTTACTGGGGAATGAGAGGTTAATGGGTGATCTGTAGATGATTCTGGTGAAGTAATGGGTGATACTGTAACCGATGGTGTTGCCAAACTTTCTGGAGATTCTGTAATTGATGAGTAATTTGTTGATGATTCAGTAAAAGTATATGGTAATTCTGTATCTGTTTGTGAGAAAGTGTTTGAAGATTCAGGTGTTGTGTGATGTGTAGATGATACTGATGAAGTATATTGTGGAGTTGCATTGGTTTGTGAGGAAGTTTCAGAAGGTTCAGATATTGAGTGATCTGTAGTTAATTCTGGTAAAGTAATGGGTGATACTGTAACCGATGGTGTTGACAGACTTTCAGGAGATTCAGAGGTTTCTAACATATTTGCAGATTCTGATTTGGATGATGGATATGTAGATGTTACTGGGGAGGTAACTGTTGACACTGTAAGTGGTAATGTTACAGCTCCTGGAGAGTGAGGTGTTGGTGAGTGATCTGTAGTTATTTCTGGTAAAGTAATGGGTGATAGTGTAACCGATGGTGTTGACAGACTTTCTGGAGATTCAGAGGTTGCTAACATGTTTGCAGATTCTGATTTGGATGATGGATATGTAAATGATTCTGATGAAGTATATTGTGGAGTTGCAATGGTTTGTAAGGAAGTTTCAGGAGGTTCAGATGTTGAGTGATCTGTAGTTGATTCTGGTGAAGTAAAGGCTGATGTTGTAAGCAGTGGTGTTGCCAAACTTTCTGGAAATTCTGTAATTGATGAGTAATCTGTTGATGATTCAGTAAAAGTATATGGTAATTTTGCATCTGTTTGTAAGAAAGTGTTTGAAGATTCAGGTGTTGTGTGATGTGTAGATGATACTGATGAAGTATATTGTGGAGTTGCATTGGTTTGTGAGGAAGTTTCAGTAGGTTCAGATGTTGAGTGATCTGTAGTTAATTCTGGTAAAGTAATGGGTGATACTGTAACCGATGGTGTTGACAGACTTTCTGGAGATTCAGAGGTTGCTAACATGTTTGCAGATTCTGATTTGGATAATGGATATGTAGATGTTACTGGGGAGGTAAATGTTGACACTGTAACTGGTAATGTTACAGCTCCTGGAGAGTGAGGTGTTGTTGAGTGATCTGTAGTTAATTCTGGTAAAGTAATGGGTGATACTGTAACCGATGGTGTTGACAGACTTTCTGGAGATTCAGAGGTTGCTAATATGTTTGCAGATTCTGATTTGGATGATGGATATGTAGATGATTCTGATGAAGTACATTGTGGAGTTGCAATGGTTTGTGAGGAAGTTTCAGGAGGTTCAGATGTTGAGTGATCTGTAATTGATTCTGGTGGAGTAAAGGCTGATGCTGTAAGCAGTGGTGTTGCCAAACTTCCTGGAGATTCTGTAATTAATGAGTAATCTGTTGATGATTCAGTAAAAGTATATGGTAATTCTGCATCTGTTTGTGAGAAAGTGTTTGAAGATTCAGGTGTTGGATGATGTGTAGATGATTCCGATGAAGCATACTGTGGAGTTGCATTGGTTTGTGTGGAAGTTTCAGAAGGTTCAGATGTTGAGTGATCTGTAGTTAATTCTGGTAAAGTAATGGATGATACTGTAACCGATGGTGTTGACAAAACGTCTGGAGATTCTGTAATTGATGAGTGATCTGTTGATGATTTTGTGTAAGTATAGGGTGATTCTGCAGTTGTTTGTGAGAAAGTGTTTGAAGATGCAGGTGTTGAGTGACCTGTAGATGTAGATGATTCTGATGAAGTATACGCAAGAGGTTCAGATGTTGAGTGATCTGTAGTTGATTCTGGTAAAGTAATGGGTGATACTGTAACCGATGGAGTTGACAGACTTTCTGGAGATTTAGAGGTTGTTAAAATATTTGCAGATTCTGATTTGGATGATGGATATGTAGATGTTACTGGGGAGGTAAATGTTGACACTGTAAATGGTAATGTTACAGCTCCTGGAGAGTGAGGTGTTGTTGAGTGATCTGTAGTGAATTCTGGTAAAGTAATGGGTGATACTGTAACCGATGGTGTTGACAGACTTTCTGGAGATTCAGAGGTTGCTAACATGTTTGCAGATTCTGATTTGGATGATGGATATGTAGATGTTACTGGGGAGGTAACTGTTGACACTGTAAGTGGTAATGTTACAGTTCCTGGAGAGTGAGGTGTTGGTGAGTGATCTGTAGTTATTTCTGGTAAAGTAATGGGTGATACTGTAACCGATGGTGTTGACAGACTTTCAGGAGATTCAGAGGTTGCTAACATGTTTGCAGATTCTGATTTGGATGATGGATATGTAGATGTTACTGGGGAGGTAAATGTTGACACTGTAAATGGTAATGTTACAGCTCCTGGAGAGTGAGGTGTTGTTGAGTGATCTGTAGTGAATTCTGGTAAAGTAATGGGTGATACTGTAACCGATGGTGTTGACAGACTTTCTGGAGATTCAGAGGTTGCTAACATGTTTGCAGATTCTGATTTGGATGATGGATATGTAGATGTTACTGGGGAGGTAACTGTTGACACTGTAAGTGGTAATGTTACAGTTCCTGGAGAGTGAGGTGTTGGTGAGTGATCTGTAGTTATTTCTGGTAAAGTAATGGGTGATACTGTAACCGATGGTGTTGACAGACTTTCAGGAGATTCAGAGGTTGCTAACATGTTTGCAGATTCTGATTTGGATGATGGATATGTAGATGTTACTGGGGAGGTAAATGTTGACACTGTAAATGGTAATGTTACAGCTCCTGGAGAGTGAGGTGTTGTTGAGTGATCTGTAGTGAATTCTGGTAAAGTAATGGGTGATACTGTAACCGATGGTGTTGACAGACTTTCTGGAGATTCAGAGGTTGCTAACATGTTTGCAGATTCTGATTTGGATGATGGATATGTAGATGTTACTGGGGAGGTAACTGTTGACACTGTAAGTGGTAATGTTAGAGCTCCTGGAGAGTGAGGTGTTGTTGAGTGATCTGTAGTGAATTCTGGTAAAGTAATGGGTGATACTGTAACCGATGGTGTTGACAGACTTTCTGGAGATTCAGAGGTTGCTAACATGTTTGCAGATTCTGATTTGGATGATGGATATGTAGATGATTCTGATGAAGTATATTGTTGAGTTGCAATGGTTTGTAAGGAAGTTTCAGGAGGTTCAGATGTTGAGTGATCTGTAGTTAATTCTGGTAAAGTAATGGGTGATACTGTAACCGATGGTGTTGACAGACTTTCTGGAGATTCAGAGGTTGCTAACATGTTTGCAGATTCTGATTTGGATGATGGATATGTAGATGTTTCTGGGGAGGTAAATGTTGACACTGTAATTGGTAATGTTACAGCTCCTGGAGTGTGTGGTGTTGATAAGTAATCTATTGATAATTCTGGTAAAGTAACTGGTGATACTGTCCCCAGTGGTGTTGACAAACTTTCTGGAGATTCTGTAATTGATGAGTGATCTGTTGATGATTCTGTGTCAGTATAGGGTGATTCTGTAGTTGTTTGTGAGAAAGTGTTTGAAGATGCAGGTGTTGAGTGACTTATAGATGTAGATGATTCTGATGAAGTATATGCAAGAGGTTCAGATGTTGAGTGATCTGTAGTTGATTCTGGTAAAGTAATGGGTGATACTGTAACCGATGGAGTTGACAGACTTTCTGGAGATTTAGAGGTTGTTAAAATATTTGCAGATTCTGATTTGGATGATGGATATGTAGATGTTTCTGGTGAGGTAAATGGTGACACTGTAATTGGTAATGTTACAGCTCCTGGAGAGTGAGGTGTTGATGAGTAATCTGTTGATAATTCTGATGAAGTAACTGGTGATACTGTAACCAAAGGTGTTGACACTGTGGTTGATAAAACATCTGTAAATCCAGATGTTGAATAATCTACTAATGAGTTCAATGAAGTATATGGGTATGCTGTAACAGTTTGTGTTGCTGAATTTACTGGGGAATCAGAGGTTAATGGGTGATCTGTAGGTGATTCTGGTGAAGTAAAGGGTGATGCTGAAACCGGTGGTGTTGACAAACTTTCTGGAGATTCTGTAATTGATGAGTAATCTGTTGATGATTCTGTAAAAGTATATCTTGATCCTGCATTTGTTTTTGAGAACGTGTTTGAAGATTCAGATGTTGAGTGATCTGTAGCTGATTCTGGTGAAGTATATTGCGGAGTTGCAGTGGTTTGTGAGGAAGTTGCAGAAGGTTCAGATGTTGAGTGATCTGTAGTTGATTCTGGTAAAGTAATGGGTGATACTGTAACTGATGGTGTTGACAGACTTTCTGGAGATTCAGAAGTTGATAACATGTTTGCAGATTCTGATACAGATGATGGATATGTAGATGTTTCTGGGGAGGTAAAAGGTGACACTGTAACTGGTAATGTTACAGCTCCTGGAGAGTGAGGTGTTGATGAGTAATCTGTTGATAATTCTGATGAAGTAATTGGTGATACTGTAACCAATGGTGTTGACAAACTTTCTATTGCTACAGAGTTAGATAAAACATCTGTAAATCCAGATGTTGCATAACCTACTGATGAGTGTAATGAAGTATATGGGTATGCTGTAACAGTTTGTATTGCTGAATTTACTGGCGAATCAGAGGTTAATGAGTGATCTGTAGATGATTCTGGTGAAGTATATTGTGGAGTTGCAGTGGTTTGTGAGGAAGTTTCAGGAGGTTCAGATGTTGAGTGATCTGTTGTTGATTCTGGTGAAGTAAAGGGTGATGCTGTAACCAGTGATGTTGACAAACTTTCTGGAGATTCTGTAATTAATGAGTAATCTGTTGATGATCCTGTAAAAGTATATTCTGGAGTTGCACTGCTTTGTGAGGAAGTTTCAGAAGGTTCAGATGTTGAGTGATCTGTATTTGATTCTGGTAAAGTAATGGGTGATACTGTAACTGATGGTGTTGACAGACTTTCTTGAGATTCAGAAGTTGATAACATGTTTGGAGATTCTGATACGGATGATGGATATGTATATGTTTCTGGGGAGGTAAAAGGTGACACTGTAACTGGTAATGTTACAGCTCCTGGAGAGTGAGGTGTTGAGTAATCTGTTGATAATTCTGATGAAGTAATTGGTGATACTGTAACCAATGGTGTTGACAAACTTTCTATTGCTACAGAGTTAGATAAAACATCTGTAAATCCAGATGTTGCATATCCTACTGATGAGTGTAATGAAGTATATGGGTATGCTGTAACAGTTTGTGTCGCTGAATTTACTGGCGAATCAGAGGTTAAGGAGTGATCTGTAGATGACTCTGGTGAAGTATATTGTGGAGTTGCAGTGGTTTGTGAGGAAGTTTCAGGAGGTTCAGATGTTGAGTGATCTGTAGTTGATTCTGGTGAAGTAAAGGCTGATGTTGTAACCAGTGATGTTGACAGACTTTCTGGAGATTCTGTAATTGATGAGTAATCTGTTGATGATTCTGTAAAAGTATATGGTGATTCTGCATATGTTTGTGAGAAAGTGTTTGTAGATTCAGCTGTTGAGTGATCTGTAGGTGATTCTGATGAAGTAAATTGTGGAGATGCATTGGTTTGTGAGGAAGTCTCAGGAGATTCAGATGTTGAGTGATCTGTAGTTGATTCTGGTAAAGTAATGGGTGATACTGTAACCAATGGTGTTGACAGCCCTTTTGGAGATTCAGACGTTGTTAACATGGTTGCAGATTCTGATATGGATCGATAGGTAGATGTTTCTGGGGAGGAAAATGGTGACACTGTAACTGGTAATGTTACATCTCCTGGATAGTGAGGTGTTGAAGAGTAATCTGTTGATAATTCTGGTGAGGTATCTAGTGATGCTGTATTGTAGGTTGTGGACATTTCTGGGTTTCCAGATTTTGAGTAAAATGTAGAAATATCTGATGAAGTAACTGGTGATACCGTAACCAATGGTGTTGACAAACTTTCTGTTGATACAGAGGTTGATAAAACTTCTGTAAATGCAGATGTTGAGTAATCTGTTAATGAGTTTAATGAAGTATTTGGGTATGGTGAAACAGTTGATAATTCTGTTTGTGTTACTGAATTTACTGGGGAATCAGAGGTTAATGACTGATATTTAGATGATTCTGGTGAAGTAAAGGGTGATGCTGTAGCCAGTGGTGTTGACAAACTTTTTGGAGATTCTGACGTCGCTGAGTAATCTGTTGACAATTCTGTAACAATATATGTTGATTCTGCATTAGTTTGTGAGGAAGTTTCAGGAGTTTCAGATTTTGAGTGATCTGTAGTTGATTCTGGTAAAGTAATGGTTGATACTGTAAACGATGGTGTTGATAAGCATTTTGGTGATTCAGAAGATCCTGGAGATTGCAATGATTCTGTCACTGGTTGTGTAGCTACATTTCCTGGAGATTCACTTGTGGATAAGTGAGCTGTACATATGTCTGAGAAGCTAGATGCTGTAACTGATGAAGTTTCTTTCGACTGAGATGGCGATGGTTCATCTGAAATGATCTGAACTTCTGTGGAATTTAATGGTGACAGTGTAACCAATAGAATTGATAAACATGTAAAATATGTAATAATATATAAACATGAAAGGTAATGAGTTTTAGATTGACACTGAGATTTAATAATAAATAATAATAAAAGAAAACAAAATACTGCACTAAAAGTACAATCTCAAGTTCTGCCTTTGAGTTATCTAATTCTACCCATTATACTGTAGATGAGAATGAATTCTCGTAACCCATTATAACACAGGCGGCAATATTTTCTAACCTTACATAAACTCATATTCGTATTTTTTTCTCCTCCCATGTTTCCTTAACATTATTTTTCATCATTCTATGTCCGTTTAGGGGCTCAGTAAAACTGCTCCTTTAAGTTTATGATGCAGGTTTATTGTTTTGAGCTTGTGTTTATATTCTTAATACTTCCAGAAAATCAATCTCACTGAAAAACAATGAATGATTCTGAGAACTTCCAGTCACCCTGTCATAGAAAAATCTAAGAATTATTATTTTCTTATGGAAAACTTAGAAACATGTATGTAATACTGTGTACAGTGTCAACCAAAAGCTTTCAGATCTTTTTTCATTTTCCATATTTTGTTTTGTGTTACACTCATTCAAAAAAACATTTTCCTTATCATTCTGCACACAATCCTACACAATTACAAAGTAAGAACAGGTGTTTGGAGTGTTGTATTAATTAATTAAAAATAAAGACTGAAATATCCAATTTACATAAGTATTCAGACCCATCACTTAGTATTCAAAGCACATTTGGCACAATGATAGTGTGCTTGTGAATCATGCTCCAAACTTGGCATACCTAGCTTTAGAATTGTTCAAGCTTAAGTAGGTTCTACGTATAAGCAGGGTCAGTGCACAGCCATTTTCAGGTCTCTCCAAAGATACTCTATAGGGGTCAGGTCTGGGCACTGCCTGGACCACTCCAAGACTTTCACAAAGTTGTGTCATTTGCAATCCTGTCTAGTGGGTCTACAGATAATTCTCCCGACCTCATTGATTTGATCTCCTATAAGGTAGTATAGGACTTACCTTATACCTAGTATGTTACCTTATATAGATGTGCATACCTGCCCTAAAATGAAGCGAAGTAGGTACAGGTGTACTCCAGTCAAGTTGTAGAAGCATCCACTTTGGAGCATTGGAGTAGGATACACCAAAGCTCAGATGCAAGTATCATAGCCAAGGGTCTGAATACTAGTATGTAAAACAAGTAAGTAAGTATGTAAATGTAATATTTCTGTCTTTTTAAAATAAATTTACAAAAATCTATATTCACCTGTTTTGACTTTGTCATTGCGAAGTAGAATGTGTAGTGTGTAGAATGATGAGAAAAACATACATGAGTAAAACAACAAAATATGGGAAACTTAAAAGGGTCTAAAAAAGGGTCTTTCTGTGAGCACTGTATCTATAGTACACAGACATAAATAGTGTATAATCATTTCAGATTAATAGGTTTTCACATAACCACTTAAAATGTATATTACTAACCACAGACACAAAATATATGCCAATATATCAGCTTAAAAAGAAATCAGTTTAAAAGAAGCATTGTACCTGTTGTTTGTCCTTTAACCATTATAATACAGCTGATGAGTAACTCAAATATAAGCATCTTGCTGTGCAGTGATGCAAAATCAGCTTTTGGCATCTTAATCCCCAAACAAAGTGTGCCTAAGTTGCCTAGACAGCTGTTGATTGCCTGTTATTGCAAACATTAAACTCCACCCTAATCTCTTCAGGGGCAAAACTGGTTCTCTGGGAAACTCCATGGTGTGTCTCAAATACTAACATGTACATCTATGTTTAGTGTTTGTTGTGATGATGAAGTTAATTTTAGACTTTTAGTTCCTTAAACAGTGTGATGATGTTTGCACTTGGAACAACAAAAGAGCACCTATATATTGAAATTAAGTGAAATTATCATAATAACAAATATTAATATAATAGTATTAATAATAATTTTTATCTCTTTTATGGTACAGTACAGAATATGTTAATATATATTGAACTTTGCTGGTGAAGTTGCAAAACTAATGGGGTTGTCTTAAAAGAGGAAAATGTGAATGTAAATGTTATAGGGTTGATTGTATGAGTGGTTTTGTGGTTGGTTTTGGAGGGGGGGTTGGTTGGATTATTGTTAACAGAGGAGCTGTTGTCAGTGAAAAAGTGGGTATGGAAGGGTCTACACATTTTACTAGCAGAGTAAATTGGTAAAAACCAATTGGTAAACAGGGTGAAATTGTTGACAGAAAAGAAAGAGTTGAAGATTAATAACTGGAATAACTGGAGATTGCACACCTCTAGATGATGTTTGTTTACCAGCTGAAACTGTTCTTGTTGATCTTAGTGATGGAAATTCTGTGGTCAAACCTGTAGATAATAAAGTAGGAGGTGGTACTTCAGTTGTAGATTGTTTCTGTTTAGCAGGTGAAAATGTAGATGCTAATGATGGATTTGTAAATATAGGAGTTAATTCCTGTGAAGTATGTAATGAAGATGTAGTACCTGAGGTTGACTGCTGGTTTGCAGGCATTTTTAATTTTATTGGGGTAGATGTCAAGTGAAAATCTTTAGAAGCTTCTTGAAAAGTTTCTTGAGCTTCAGATTTTGATGAGCGATCTTCAGGCAATTCTGGGAAAGTAGATAGTGATGTAATTAATGTTTTGGGTAAAGCTTCTAAAGCTTCAGGTGTGGATAATTCATCTGTAGGTAATTTGGGAAAAGTAGATTGTGATGCTGTAAACAATGATCTTGAAATTTTTGAAGCTTTTAACGATGAGTGATCTGTAAACAGTTCTGAGAAATTTGATGGTGGTTCTGTGAAAAGGTCTGTTATCAAAGGTCCTGTAGATACAGGTTTTGAATTCTCCATTGATATTTCTGGTATAGTTGATTGTGATGCTGTTAGCGATTTAATTGTAAATGATGATGTTGATATTTGATTAGTAGGTAATTCTGGCAATTTATTTGGTGATGCTGTAAGCAATGCTATTGAAAATGTCTCTAGTGATTTAGTTCTTGATTGATCGGAATGTGAGTCTGTTGGAATAGATGTTGATGCTCTAGTCAGGGCTTTTGTTGACTTTTTGTGACTTGATTCAAATATTGACTTATCTGGAAACAATTCTGTGGAGGTAGACAGTGGCACTATTGCTTCATGCATTGATGATGGATGTATAGATGAATCTGGCAAACTTGATGATGCCAGTGTTTGTATTAAATCCATTAGTGTTGATGACATTTCTGGAGATACATGTGTTGATGGTTGAACATTTGTTGATTCTAAAGTAAATTGGGAAGCTGTAACCAATGGTATTAACGTGGTTTCTGGCGATTTAGTTGGTAACATGTGTGATGTAGAAGATTCTGGGGAAAGAGATGAACTAAGAATTATTTGCCTAATTAAGGATTCTGAAGTTTCAGTTATTGAGGATGGTGCTGTAGGTGACCCTGGGGAGGTTAATGGTAAAGCTGAAAGGATTTGTCTTGATGAAAATTCTTGAAGTTTAGATGGTGATGAATGGGCTGTATGTGATTTTGCGGAAATATGTGGAGATGCATTAATTGTTTTCATTGATGATGTTGATTCAGATGTTGATGACTGATGTATAGATGATTCTAAAGATGAAACCAATGGTGTGGACGTTTCTGGAGCTTCAGATGTTAAGGAATAATCTCTAGGTGATTCTGCAACAGCAGATGGTGATGGTGCAGCTGGTTGTCTTGATGAGGTTTCTGATGTTGAAGAAGGATCTGTAAATGAATCTGGGTAAGTATATTGTGGCACTTGATCAGTTTGTATTGATGTTTTTAGAGCTTCAGATGTTAAGAAATGATGTGTATAAGATTGTGCGGGTGTAAATCCAATAATGGATGATGTTAAATTTTCTGGAGACATTGTGGTTGCATTATCTGAGGATGAAACTGTTGATGTAGGTGGTGCTGTCACTGTTTTAACTGCTGTAACTGGTAATTTAGACATTGATGACTGGTCTATAGATGATTCTGTTAAAGTAGGTGGTAATATAACTGATGGTGTTGATGAAGATTTTGAAGGATCAGATGTTGAGGAGTGATCTCTAGGTGATTCTGAAGAATCAGATTTTGATGCTATAACTATTTGTCCTAAAGAGGTTTCTGAAGAATCTGATGTTGAAGACTGATCTGTAAATGAGTTTGTGTTAGCAATTTGTGACATATTACCTGTTTGTATTGAAGTTGATTTTAAAAACGGATGAGTAGAAGATTTTATTGAAGCTATCTTTAAAGTGGTTATGAACTTTGTTGAAGAATGTGGTGATGCTGAATTTTTTTCTGAAGATGATCCTGGTGAAGTTGGAAGTGATGTAATTGATGGTGTTGATAACGTTTCTGGAATTTTAGGTGTTAGGGGTAGACCTGTAGGTGATTCTTCATTAGCATATGATGATCTCATTTGTGTTATGGATGCTGTTTTTGTAGGTTCAGATTTTATGAAGTAATTTGTAGATGGTTCTGTAATATTAAATGGTAATGTGGTAATGGGTTTTGTTGATTTGTCTTGAGATTCGTTTGTAGGATTATCTATGGACATGTCTCGGGAAGTAGTTGACAATACTGTCACTGTTTGTGCTGATAAATGTTCAGGAGATTGAGATGATGACCAATCTGTAGTTGTTTCTGGTGAAGAGGGTGTAGCTGTAACTGGGGAAGTTGGTGGAGATTCTATTGACGTAATTGTTAAAGTGGTTATTAATGGTCTAGTGGGCGTATATGGTGATGCTTTAACTACTTGTACACTTCCTGGAGATTCAGAAGTTGATGACTGATCTGTAGATGATTCTGTTGATGTAGGTGGTGATATGATTAATAGAGTTGATGAAATGTGAGATGAAATGTCTGGAGTTCTAAAGGTTGTGGATTGATCACTAGGTGATTCTGCTGAATCAGATGAGGTTTCGATAACTGGTTGTGTTGAAGAAGGTTTTGGAGCTTCAGATTTCAAAATGAGCTTTGTAGAATATTCTGTGGAAATAAATGGTAATGCAGTAGTAGGTTTTGTTGATTGTTTTGGAGACTCATTTGTTGGATTATCTATGGATGATTCTCGTGAAGTAGGTGGCAATTCTGTCACTGTTTGTGCTGATGAATTTTCTGATGATTTAGATGTTGACCAGTCTGTAGTTATTTCTGTTAAAGAGGATGTTGATGTATCTGGTAGAATTAATGCACTGTCTGGATCTTTAGATGTTGAGGACTGATCTCTAGGTGATTCTGCAAAAGCAGGTTTTGATGCTGTAGCTGTTTGTCCTAATGACATTTCTGGAGATTCTGATGTTGACGACTGATCTGTAAATGACTCTGTGGTAGTAGGATGTGACAATTGATCTAATTGTGCTAATGAAATTTTTGGAGTTTCAGATGTTAAAACAAGATGTGTAGAAAATTCTGTTAAAGTTATTTTTAAAATTGTTATAGAGTTACTTGGTGAGGAACGTGGTGATGCTTTTCCTGCTTGTAGTGAGACCCGTTCTGGAGATGCAGAAATTAATGACTGATCTGTAGATGATTTTGATGAAGTTGGTAATGATGTAACTGATGGTGTTGATAATGTTTCTAGAGCTTCAGCTGTTGGTGAGTGATCTGTAGTTGATTTCACAGAAGCAGTTTCTGATGCTATAGCTGTTTGTTCTAAGGACATTTCTGGAGATTCTGATATTGACAACTGATCTATGAATGATTCTGGGTTGGTAGACACGAGATTCATTTGTGCTGATGATATTTTTGGAGCTTCAGATGTTAAAGCATGATGTGTAGAAGATTCTGCAGAAGTAATTTTGAAAGTGCTTATGGAGTTATTTGGTGAAGTAGGTGGTGATGTAACTGATGGTGTTAATGATGTTCCTACAGCTTCAGATGTTGGTGAGTAATAGCTAGTTGATTCTGCAGAAGCAGTTGATGATGTTATTACTGTTTGTCTTGATGATGTTTTTGTAGGTTCAAGTTTCAAGAACTGAGTTGTAGAAGAGTCTATCAAAGTAAATTCTAATGCATTAATGGGCTTTGTAGATTTTTCTGGAGACTCTGGACTTGTAGGATTATCTGTAGACAATTCTGGTGAAATAGGTGGTGATACTGTCTCGGTGGACAAGCGTTTTGCAGATTCAGATGTTGATGACCAGCCTAAATATAATTCTGTTAAAGAAGATAATAATGTAACTGATGGATTTGATAAGGTTTCCAGAGCTTCAGACATTGAGGACTGATGTTTAGGTGATTCTGCTGTATCAAATTGTGATGCTGTAACTGTTTGTCTTAATAAATTTTTTGGAGCTTCTGATGGGGAAGAATGATCTGTAAATGATTCTGTGTTAATGGGTTGGGATGTTTGATCTGTTTGTACTGAAGTTTTTGTAGCTTCAGATGTCAAGCTGTGATGTTCAGAAGATTCTATTGAAGTATGAGGTGATGCTGTTACTGTTGGTAAAACTTCTGGAGATTCATATGGTGATGACTGATCTGTTGACGATTCTGTTGATTCAGGTGTTGATCTTACTGATGTAGTTAAAGTGTCTGAAGCTTCAAATGTTGAGAATTTATCTATTTCTGAAGAAGCAGAAGATGATACTCTAACTGCATGTATTGATGAAGTTTTTGTAGCTTCGGATTTCAAAATGAGCTTTGTAGGAGATTCTGTGGAAGTAAATGGCAATGGGGTAATGAGTTTTGTTGATTTTTCCGGAGACTTGTTTGTTGAATTATCTATGGACGATTCTCGTGAAGTAGGTGGCAACACTCTCACTGTTTGTGCAGATAAATTTTCTGGAGATTGAGATGTTAACCAGTCTGTAGTTATTTCTGGTGTTGATGTAAGTGGTGGAGTTGGTGAAGTGTCTGGAACTTTAGATGCTGAGAACTGATCTCTAGGTGACTCTGCAGTATTCGATTGTGATGCTGTAGCTGTTTGTCTTAATGAAGTTTTTGTAGCTTCTAGTGGTGAAGAATGATCTGTAAATGATTCTGTGTTAGTAGGTTGTGATGCTTGATCTGTTTGTATTGATTTATTTTTTGTAGCATCGGATGTTAAGAAGTGATGTGCAGAATATTCTATTGAAGTAAATGGTAAAGTTGTTATTGATATTCTTGTGGAAGTATGTGGTGATGCTGTAACTGCTGGTCCACTTTCTGGAAATTCAGAAGTTGATGACTGATCTGTAGATGATGCTGTTGATATATGTGAGGGATAAGTTGGGGATTGATCTCTAGGTGATTCTGCAGAAGTAGATGATGATGAATCTCTAACTGATTGTGTTGATGAAGTTTTTGTAGTTTCAGAATTCAAAATGAGCTTTGTAGAAAATTCTGTGGAAGTAAATGTTAATGCAGTAGTAGGTTTTGTTGATTTTTCTGGAGACTCATTTGTTAGATTATCTATGGATGATACTGGTGAAATAGTTCCTAATACTGTAACTGTTTGTGTTGATGAATGTTCTGGAGATTCCAATGTTGATATCTGAAATGGAGATGATTCTTGTGAAGTGTGTGGCAGTGTAACTGACAGAGTTGAAGAAGTTTTTGGAACTCCAGATGTAGGAGAGTGAACTCTATGTAACTGTGCAGAAGCATGTTCTGATGCTTTAGATGTTTGTCCTAATGACATTTCTGGAAATGTTGGTGTTGATGACTGATCTGTAAATAATTCTGTGTTAGTAGGATGTGGCACTTTATCCATTTGTGTCTGTAATTTTATTGTAGTCTCAGATGTTAAAGCATGATGTGCATAAGATTCTTTTGAAGTAATTTTTAAAGTGCTTATGTAGTTACTTGGTGAAGTACGTGGTAATGCTGTACCTGTTTGTATTGATAACCTTTCTGAAGATGCAGATGCTGATGACTGATATATAAATGATTTTGGTGAAGTTGGTTGTGATGTGACTGTTAATAATGATTCTAGAGCTTCAGATGTGGGTGAATGATCTTTAGTTGATTCTGCAGAAGGATTTAATGTTCTTACTGTTTGTATTGATAATGTTTCTGTAGGTTCAATTTTCAAGACCTGAGTAGTAGAAGATGCTAAAGAGGGAAATTCTAATGCACTAATGGGCTTTGTTGATTTTTCTGGAGACCCAGGAGTTGTTGGACTATCTATAGCTGGTTCTTGTGAAGTAGACGTTGAAGCAGTAATTATCTCTGTTGATAAACTTTTTGGAGATTCAGATATTAACAACCAGTCTTTATATAATTCTTTTGAAGCAGGTGATGATGTAACTGATGGATTTGATAAAGTTTCCAGAGCTTCAGATATTGAGGACTGATCTTTAGGTGACTCTTGAAAGGCAGATTGTGATGCTCTAACTGTTTGTCTTAACAAAGGTTTTTTCGATTCTGATGATGACCAGTATTCTGAAAATGATTCTGTGTTAGTGGCTCGTTCCAGTTGATCTTTTTGTATTGATGAATGTTTTGTAGCTTCAGATGTTAAGGAGTGCTGTATATAAGCTCCTTTAAAATTTAATTGTAATGTAGTAAAGGGTTTTGTAAATGTTGCTGGAGACTTGGTTGTTAAACTATTTGTAGACGATTTTGGTGAAGCTGATGGTGATAATATAAATGTTTGTACTGAAAAACTTTCTGGAGATTCAGATGAGAGTGAATTATCTGCAAAGGGTTGTGGTGAAGTAGGTGGTGATGTAATTGATGGAGTTGAATTTTCTGGAGCTTTAGATGTTGGGCCTTGATTTATAGGGAATTGCACAGAAGCGTTTAATGACCTTCGATGTATCGATAAACTTTTTGTAGCAGTAAGTGGTAATGTGGTAAAGGATTTTATTGAAGATTTGCTTGTTAAATTATCTATAGACCATTTTGCAGAAGCAGATAATGATTCTGTAACTTTTTTTGACACATTTTTTGTAACTTC
This sequence comes from Clarias fuscus, assembly GCA_030347435.1. Lineage (NCBI taxonomy): Eukaryota > Metazoa > Chordata > Actinopteri > Siluriformes > Clariidae > Clarias > Clarias fuscus. The sequence goes on from CM059219.1 coordinate 12,986,900, forward strand.
AGATTTTAGGAAATTATTTGCAGAAGATTCTGTGTAAGTAAATGGTAATGGTTTATTGTATTTTCTTGATGTTTTTTGTAACTGGGTTGTTAAATTATATATAGACAATTCTGGTGAAGTAGCTGATGGTGCTGTAACTTTTTGTTTTGATGATGTTAATGACTGATCTGTAGTCCTTTCTGATGAACTGGATGGATATACTGAAACAAAAACTGTTGACATTGTTTCATGAGTTTCAGATTTTGATGTTTGATATGCGGGTGGATTTTGAATAGTTGGTGATACTGAAATTAATTCTGATGCTTCAGGATCTTCAATTTTTGGGTGGGCTGTATATGTTCTGGGGAGAATAGATGGTGGCTTTCTATCTGTTTGTACTGATGAAGTTTCTGGAGCTTTATCTGGGGATGATTTTGTAGATAATTCTGATGCAACAGAGGCTGTTGGTGTTGATTGAAGGCCTGTTGATGATGGTAATTCAAAAGACTCAGTTCTAGATGGATTATTTAGAATTCTGTCTGCTGATTGTGGAGTTGCTGATTCTGAAAAAGTACAGTAGTTGTTTGTAGTTGGGTAGCAGCTGTTTATGGTAGACATGCCATATTAATCAGATGTTATTGCTTAACTTAACTGGTTTTGAAATACAGATATTGACTCTAATAACATAAGAGATGTTAAATGTCTCAGTGAAGTTTCCTTAAATTACTAAATTACTTTTAGGATCACAATTTGTACCATTTTGCCGATTGTATAAATACACAGAGAATGTATTGAAATTGTGTGCTTGGTTTAAAGTCTCTGATGCAATTTTCTGTTCTACTATTGTGGATTTAATTGGCATCACTCTATGGTGTCTTGAAGGAAGATTTTTGGAATCTCCCTTTTCCTTTCCCTTTTGAACTACTCTAAGATTTTTAGAACATCAAATGCTCATTTGTGTGTGTTTATCATGCATAAATTGTTCCTCTATTATATATCCAATATACAATTCTGTATATTAATTATGAAAGATAATCAACACACGGGTAAACTACCTATTACTTAATATTTAATGTCAAACTTATAGACTATAAGACTATGATGAAGGTTTAGGATTATTATTTTGTGCTATAAACAACATGAATGTCACTGAAGAGCCAAATTAACTGTTTTTGTCCAATTAATAGATACGTAAAGAATACAAAACCAACATCACAAGTAATTTAAAGTAATATAGCTGGTTATTAATGTCAATTTATAATTGGACCTAATATAGCTATATGGCTGTAATAAATAGGCAAAATATAATTACACAAAAAAATTAGTGTAATAATTTAAGTCTTGCAAGTTGATCATCATTTAGTTTGATCAAATGTAAAATGGACATAATAGACATACATATTAATATCATGTTAATATTGAATTTATATATTATTAATATTTAAAATATTATATTCCTAAAAAATATATTCCTATTCAGTCATATAGCCTCTTACCTGTTCTTGAAGTTTGAAGAAATACTGTACTCATTATAACATATCCCACAAGAAATGTGAATTTATTCATCTTGCCATATGCAGCACTTGGCATCTTAAACAGCTTAAAAATCAATGTTTTTGAAAATAAAGTATGTTGTTGCTGCTGTAAACCTGAATAAATGTTGAGGTATGGACTGAGGAGTGACAGTTGCTTGGTAGCTTTAGAGCTCCAACTTCAAGCTCCACCCTCATCTCCTCAGAGGGAGAACATGTTCTCATTAAAATGCTGCATTATTCAGTGTTATTAGCACAGTGTATTTATTTACCCCATTTTAGACTTTGTTTCCAAAAGCAGGTGATAGGCTGCTTTTTTTGGTACTATAATTGAAGTAAAGCCTGAAACATATCAAGATGTTTATATTACATTTTTTTATGCATTTAATGATTCTGATTGTTATTGTATTTTCATTATTTCTGTCAGAACTTGGCAGTTTACTGCTGCTCTGATACCATGGGGGATTCTTTACTTTTATATTAAACTTTGATATTAAAAAGATATGTTTCTTTAAAAAATTTATATGAATGTTCTTCAGGTTTTTCAATTAAAAGTTTTTAAATGTATGTAACCTGTACTTTGTCTTTTGCTGAGGTTAGAATGTACAACATATTAGTTCCTTTGCAGTTCACAGATTTTTATATGGTGACTCTTTTCCATTAGACAAGTTTAAAAAATGAGTAAAGGTTCCAGTAATTCTTGGCTAATTGGCTGTTTTGAAAACATGCACAAAGGAAAACATTTCAATATTCATAAACACAAACACAAACACCAATGAAAGTTATATAATACCTAGTCTTAAAACATCAAAATAGCCATGAAAATCATTATCCGATTTTGTTCTATTTAATTTAGATTTACTAAATGGGTTTTAATCACAACTTCAAAAAGAAGTAGCTGGTTATTAATGAAAATATATAATTGGACCTAATATAGCTCTAATAAATAGATTATTGCAAAATATTAGTGCATAAAAAACAAGTGTAATAATTTTATAAAAAGAAGGTTATAAATTTAATTTAACAGTAAGAGGCTGATGTTTCATCAATAAACTGAAACCTTTTAGAAAGTAAAAAGGACATTTGATTGTCACGGCAGACAGCCCAGTCACTGTTTTCAGACAGCCAATTTGCAATGTGAGATCACCTTATTCATTTCTAGTCAACAAATTTCTAATTTCTTCCAACAAAAAATGTAATTTAAAAGAGTTTCTGTGAACGTTTTTGTCTACTTACTGTATCTTACCTCAAAAAGTGCAATGTGTCATGATAATGAAAAAGGTTTCTCAGTGCATATATAAAAACATACAATTTTAGAAAAAATTTGCAGAAAATAAACTCCTATGCATCAATGCAAACTTAATGAAAGTTAATATAATTTACTATTCTGTAAACATGTTGCAACCAGGCTACAACATTGCTTAACATTGTTATCTCCTAAGTTGTACTAAAAAATTACATACAACAGATTTTCCCAACTCATTAGTAGCCTACCAGCCTCATGTTAGTGGAAAATCAAAAAGAAAAAGAGGAAAAGAAAATGCTACAACGACACTGTTATAGTTGGTTAATGTTGAATGTAATGAAATAATGTGTTTTAAGAAAATGTTCTGGATTTTTCAACAAATAACTCCAATTGTGTGTTGTGTTTTAATATATCGACAAGTTAATGACTGATGTAAGGAGGAATTTTAGTAGTACAAAGTCTTGCTATCTTATTAACATATGTGATAAATAGTCCTGTTCTTAAGCATTCTGTAGTGATTTCAGTGCAACTGTTTTTATTTACACTGTAAAAGCTAGCAATTACCTGCTAGCTAGCTTGTTTTTAGTTTTATTTATTTATTCTCTATAAATAACAGTGGGGTGTCTTTTGACATAAAATTTTACCAGTTGCCAAGCAGTACTGAAAGAAACATAGGAAACCTATACACACTGTGAAAACAATGGAACAATGCTGATTACGGAACATAAAATGATTTAGCAGGTGCAGCAGAAAATAGGTGTGTAACAGGAAGCTTTTATGTAAGCTGATATCATTATTCAACTTCTGTCCCTAAATTAAGCATTTATATTTTTATTGAACTCAATGTACCAAACATACATCAACAATTACAATCATCTTCTTCTATTAGTAAATTATTTTACTCAGACTGTAAAATATCCCATCAACTGAATATATGTTGAAGGTATTTGAACCTGTCAAATATTTAATGGGATTATATATATAAAAAAGATAATTATAGCCTTTTTATTTACTAGCTAACTGATTTATTTTGTAAATAAATGCTAAGCAAAAGGTAGAGGTATGTATGTAAGTTTATGTCAGAATAAATGAAACTAAACCTTTTAAAAATACTCACTGCAGTTTTAGCTTACTTATTCTTAAACTTTTACAATTAAATATTTTGATACTTTAATGACACCAGTGATTAAGAATGATTGGAGGTCACATTTATTTAACATTTAGGAAAGGAAGCTCCACTTGTCAGCACTTTGCAACATTTAAAATGTAAAACTGTAAGTCTGATATCTTCAGGACAGAGGAGCTTACACTTTGTGGTTTCTTTGTACCATGACAAGCTGCATTTTTATTTCTTTTATTTCTGAATGTGTTGCAGGGAAATAATATTTTTTGGGATAACTCTGTATTCCATAATCATTTCACCACCTACATTTGTTTAATATTTGCTTGTTGGAATGCACCTTGTTGTTTTTATGCTAAATCTCAAGCATCATTTTGTCCGGAAGCAGACCATTTTGAGAAGCTTTGGATGTTAGTCACTGTCCTGGTCATCGATGCGTTGAGTTTTTCTGTTCTGTGCTATTTCATTTGCAGAGCAGCTCATCTAATGATTTGAGTGCACCAGAATCACATAATAATATAATAAGATATAATAAGAACGACTTCTATTTGTCTGAGCATCTACATATACTGAAGACAATACACTCAGCTTCAGAGAGATATCACATTGATATTCCACACCACTTATTTGCACTGAGCGGACCAGTTGAACCAGAAGTTCAAACAAAAAAAGTTGATTTGGCTGTGGATGAAGCCTCTAAGAGACACTTGAGGTGAAATTCCAAATACACTGATGTGTGTGAACTCTATAGTAACACACACAATATCTTACCTCACAGCTCAAAAACATCATGGAATAATGATCAACATAATCAAAATATAATTATAATTATTGGCAAATAGTTGTGGTATGAAAGGAAAAAACACATTTTTTTTTTTACCAAAATGTGGGAAAGCTTGCACACAAGTGAATGTGTGTACATATTTGCATGTTCTTATATTTACAGTGTTGTTTTGAAATCCGTTTGTAAAAATCTATAACTGTGGGTGCTCTGCAAATAAAAATACAGTAAAGAAACAAAAGGGGAAAATAAGTTATTAATCAGCAAATGGCAGAAATAACAATGAATATGAAATAACATGAAAAATACATGAAACAAACAAAAGAAGAGCAAAAAAACACACAAAAAAACCCCTATCACCACTACCATTCCTATTGTATTGTCCTATGTTATGTTCCTAATATAACTCCATAGAGGATACCATTTGTCCCAGTTTTTTTCAGACTGATGTCTCAGATCATATGTCAGCTTTTCAAGAGGAAAGAAATATCTGTTTAGACCACATCATGGAATGCATTTCTTTGCAACAAAAGACAATGAAATTAAACTTAAAACTAAAAAAAAAAAAAAACTCTTTTAATTAATAAACAAGTATACTATTAATATATAAACAAGTAAATATAAACAAGTACTCAAATATAAACGTTTCTTCAAGATGTTTTCCTGTATTTCTGTCTAGAAACCATGACCACATGGAAGCCAGGCAAAATACACTCAAATTTATTTGAGTTATTAAATTTACATTACTTATTAAATTTAAATTAATTGACAAAGTGACAGTGTGATGTGTTAAAGTGCATGGCATGTGCATCACTGACATTTATGATGTCAGGTTTGCCCACACTAAGTAGCCTAGTGAGCTAGCTAAATAAAGAGGTCAGTAAAAGGTTAACAAACACCATTAATGGAACACCAGATAGTTGTAAAAGGTAATATTAAGGAGGATGTAGCCAAAAACATTAATGAACTAAAGGGTGGAATATATAACTTCTAAACACTTAAGTGCGGTCATGTAACAACAATCAAAACCTTCACACTTCCGCACACAATATCCCCAAGCCAGTAATGATGAGTCACTGGCTAACAGAGTCACCGATTTAACTGGTGTTGTGATGATATGAGTGGACCTACAGCAGGGTTAATAATATGTATTTATTCACTCATTCATTAATTTCTATACTGAAATCCCATCCATTGCAGGGCACACACACACTACAATCATTTGTGAATGCCAATTAGCCGAATCTGCATGTCTGTGAACCGTGGTAGGAAACCAAGCCCGGAGAGAACATGCAAACTCCACGTGCACAGACCCAAGGTGTGTGTATACATTAACGCTCAAAAGTTTAGGATTACTTGCAAATTTCTTTCTTTTTGTTTAGTTCTTTATTTTCTACATTCTACAACAATACCGAGGATTTCAAAACTATTAAATAACACATATCGTTATTTTAAGACACAGCGGTCAGCTTTTCTGGAATATTTCTTGTGTTGTCAAGTCAATTTGCAAAACCCATCAAGCACACTATGATGAAACTGGCTCTCATGAAGATAATCCCAGGAAGGGAAGACCAATGGAGTTAAAAAGTGAACCCAAACTTTTGAGGTATATAGTGCAATCGCATTTTTTTTTTGCATTAATATGTTGAGATGATATTTTTTATAAACCGGAAGAAACAGGAAATACGCATGAATGTGAAGGCGACGTTGAGGACTTTTATGTTGAAAAGCTCGGATATTTAACGTAGCTTATTAGCTTCCTGTCAGTTTTTGGGTTTTCTTGCGCACGCTACCCAACAGCTAGTTAGTACTAAAACATATTATGCTTCTTTAAACAGCTTTCATGTATAGTGTTGAAAATGACTACGAATGGAATATCAGAAGGTACTGATTTTGCCAATATTTAAGATATCCAAACAGTATTTCAGGCATTTATAGCCTGAGCTGTTAGCATATGCTAACTAGTAGTGTTCTCGTACAGCTGTAGATTTTAGCTTAGTATTTGTGTATTAAATGACGGAAAATCATCTTAACGTTTTAATAAACTACTTGCTTGTGATAATTTTATTCGTATGGGGAGATTTATAACACACACGCTGTTTTCTACGTGAAGCTAGTCCGCGCTAGCCATTATTTGTTCAACTGATTTATGATTTGGTCTCCTTCAGACAATAAATGTTTTCTAAACGTAATTTTACATATTCGATGACTGATCACAATCAGTATTTGAGGAGTATTTCTACCTTCTATCATATTTCAAATGTAATGTGTATATTGGAGCATTACTTTTATTAAAATAAATTCTTATAGTTTAGTCTGTGGTGCAATTTTACAAGAATATAACTTGCCCCTTTTTTCCCCAGTTAGAACAATTTAGGGTTCAATTCTATACACTGCATGGTTTACATGTAAGGAATAAAAAACTGTGTTGTGCTTTTATTAGAAAATGAGCAACGTTGTTGGTGTTAAGATGATTATTTTATATAACAACATATCTGTAGAGCTCTGAGATTTAAGTGATTGTGCTATTTAATCGATAATTTCTTGGACGTCTTTGATAATTTCTTCGAAAGCTTGGCATTTTCCATTCTTTTCACACTTTTTAAAAACTATTTAGGTATGCTTAATAATTGGTGAATTTCATAAAAATATACCATGTAAACATAAACCGCTCACATGCTCCACAAATACTTACATTTTGCAAGATTACAGTGTTTCCCACACGGTATAATTAATGGGTACAGAATATTGATGGTAGCCCAAGTATGTTTGCTTACCCTTTATAAAAATCTGCCACAGAGAATAGTGCCATCCATAGATTGATGAACTAGTAGTGGACAGTTTCCTCTGGTGCTACTGCCCTGTCCCTGTTTGTACTGCTACCGTGAGAGTGTTGTCCTCAGAGATGCTAAATATGGTGGATGCCAGCTGCCATAAAAAGAATAAGAAGTCTGTAACAATTTCACAGTTTTGCAGTTAGGCTTTTCTAAAAAAATAAAAAATAAATATATATCTATATATATAAAAAACCCTTAAAACTCAAGTGGCGGATTTAACCTATTGACTGATTTAAAATGTAAATAAATTAATAATAATAAAAAACAGCTGCTTATATGGAAGTCCTACCGGTGTGTGGTGACGGAGGAGGCTTTAGACATCAAACTGTGCATTTGGGCTTTCTGATATGTCATGTAGAAATAAAGCTATCATTACTTTTAAAAGTTGTAAAACTTTGTAAATTCTAAATTTTACTGCTACCGAAATATGGGAATAACGTTGTGCTGAAAAGTCACTCTGTATACAGAGCCCTATATATTTACTAAAAAATATTGTTTACTTTTTTTTTTACTTTGTCTTAATCTTTACAGATAGGTAGATGGAGTGGAGAGTTAGTATGTTGGATCTCTAAATTGTAAAATTAATCAAAATATTATGTTAAATGTCACATGTATTTGTTGTATGCAGTAAACCGCTTTTGTGCTGGCGGCTCATGCTAGTCTGCTTTACCACCGCAAGTATATTTCAGACCCGGGAAAACACTGGAATATCATGTCTTCTTTTGAATTTATTGTGTTTGGTGCATTACCAATGGTGTGCAGCAGAAGCTTGGAAGAAAAACAAAAAGATTATTGCTTTGTAAGGGAAATTATGTATTTTTTATTACTTAAACTCTGTAGGAACTATAGCTGCTTTAAATAAAAGACATTTATTTATATAATTAATCTACCCATTTTCCACAGTTCTAGTGTCCTTAAGTGTTTTATTCCTAATAGAATTGAACAGTGGTATGGTTTATTAGGTTGTCAGTAATATTAACCTTTTTGTCTTTCTCCTTAGGTTGGAATGTGTGTAGCTGTGTAAGGAGAATTTGTTGCTAACCATGGATAGAGATTTACTCAGGCAGTCTGTGTCATTTCATGGACAGAGTCTGTTTTCTCTGTTAAAATGTGAACAGAGTGAAAATCCAGACTTTAAACACATCACAGCCGATCTCGCCAAATCTTTGAATCAGAGGTACCATTTAAGTTTCTTCCTGTTTTTGACCGGAAAAACTTTCAGTTAGGTATAAAATATCAATTTTGTGTTTACTGTTTTCATATGATAAGAGATGTAAAGAAAGGGATTTGGCCTTCATCCATTATTCCCATAGTACAGTGGAATATTGGACAGCGAGTAACTTGGTCTGTGAGTGTTTTGCAAGATAAGCAAAATTTTGTAAAAAACTTGTACCAAAAACTTGGTAACGAGTGAGGTCTTGATATACGAGTACCATAGTACGTACACAGTTGTCTGCCGAGCGTCACCTTATCACAACTGAGCCAATGGTTCTTTGGTATATCTCTCTCTCTATCTCTCGGTCTCTCTCTCGTCTCCCATGCTTAGTCTCATATAGTCAACATCCTTGCGCACATGTACTGTTTACTATAATATTGTGACCATGTGTGTGTCCGCGCTTAAAGCATTTTTTATTTTGTGTCCAAGTTTATAGTCTGTTCTTTTTGTAACTGTACTGCAACAGTGTGTCTTGTGAAGGGGGGGAGGCTGTAGCAGTGCGAGAAATGGTTCTGTTTAACGACAATGCACCATCACATTTTCTCAAAGTCCTCAAAAGGAGGCAAAGGCAAGTGTCATTAGAGAGGTTCCTTGTTAAAGTCACACAAAAATAAGATTCTACTAACCAGACAGAGACACTGTCAGAGGGGAGTGATTCCGTTGTGTGCGCATGAACTTACACAGTACATAGTACACAGTACATAGTACTGTGTTGCCCCGCTCCTCCTGCTTCTTCTCTCGTCCAACACCAGTCAAAATTTTTTTCAAAGGTAAAGTGCAGGTTAATTATTATTATTATTTTTTTTATATATATTTTGTTTGAATTATTTTTATATTAATATTTTTGGGTTGTGGAATGAATCATCTGAGTTTCCATTATTTTTTTATGGGGAAATTTGCTTTGATATAAGAGTGCTTTGATATACTAACACGCTTCCAGCTCTTTTCTACTGACCCAGTTCATTAATAGTATGCATTCTGCAGCTGATCATAAATTGGATTTTCATGAAAGATGAACCCCCCCCCCCCCGCCCCCCCCTATTGCTTCAGTTAGTAATCTGCCAACACCAACCAAAAAGCAAGATAAAAACCCAGCATGTGCATGTCAGCAATTTTTTCTTCTTCTAAATGTTAGATTTTGTTAGGTGAAAGGCAGAAAGGTTACCAACTCTTGACTTGCCATATTAGTTGTAAGAGTTGTAAGAGTTACAGTTGAAAGTTTTGACACCCATTTCCTAGTGCATAGTGTTTGTCCTAGGGATGTTTTTATCAATTACCTTTTTTAAATTTTTTTTTTTAAAGGGTGTTTTTATTAATTGTAACCTTTTTGTGTTTAACTTTTCTAACAGTGATAAAGATGATGACAGTCCTGTTGTGGAACAATTTATTGCAAGGAAAGCAGATATACTGTTTGCTCCAGAATGGAAATCAACCACACCTGGAGAAGAGAATTTGCAAGAAGAGACGCAAGGTTATTAATACACTGTGCATATACATATAACCTTGAGTTCATTAAGCACCTATAAAACAATAATATTTACATTTTATAATTGAGGGCATTTGTGAGTGCAGTTGCAAATATTTCCCCATGTTATTTCTGCAACAATAATTTTTAAACTTGGTCAATAACACACAAATCTAAATAAATAATAATTTGAGACACTGCTTCTGTCAATGTTGAAATATTAATAACATATTAACAAACCCCCATTTACATGCACTTTGAGGTTAAAAAATGCAAATGCTTTTTTGCAAATATAGCTATTCAGTGATGACGTTAAAATTACAAAATAAGGATTGTAGGTGTTCATTGTGTGTGTGTATGGCATTATACCTACAGCATTACACATTTCTTCGAACCTCTCCAATTACTTTTTAAGTAACAATACATTTTATTGGGTAAGAAAAAAATTTCTATAGAATTTTTCTTTCTTCTGGCACATGATTTAGGTTCTTACTGGAAGTTGTCTGCATTTGGATGAATGCTGAATGACTTTAGAATTCGTTTTAAAAATAAGTTAAAACGGTATATATATATATAGTAAGGCTGGACAATGTGCTCATTTAATGATACGTGATAAATTATGCCACAATACACTTTGAGATGGTGAATAATGTGTTGCTTGTAAACATTCCCAGCTAAGTGAACATTTTTATTGGTTTCTTGTGTTCTTTTCTCAATTATAAAAGAACAGATGCTTACATCTGTAGATCATAAACATCAACACTAGCATTTTTCACAATAATGATAAATGGTGTTTGTGAAATAAACAAGATAATTTGTTGATTAGTAGGAAATGTTTATTTTGATAGTGTGTAAAAGACCAATGTCAGCAGAGATGTGAGGAGTATGTATGATGCTATTTTTTCAGAGCCATATGCCATTATGCCACCACTGGAGCAGTTCATGGACATTTCTTATAACATGAGGAGAGAGCTTTTCTACAGAGACGTGGAACGAGGTGATGTAGTTATTGGCAGAATAACGTCAATCCGGGATTTCGGATTCTTTGTTAATCTTCTCTGCACCGCTGGGGGAATGGAGAGGGACATTGAAGATCTAGAGATCACGGTATTTTAAAAATTATTTACACCATGCATCACAACTTAACATTTACACTGTGCACAATTCTAATGCGTCCTTTAATTGTTCTCTTTCACAGGGTCTGTGTCCAATCAGAGATGTCCCATCAACTGGAAATCATGATGATCCTTTGTCTTATTTCCAGACCGGGGATTTGATTAGAGGTATATTTAGAGGTGTAACAATTCACCCCATAATTCAATCAAATTCATTATACTTGTTTCTTGATTCTAAATTTGAGTCTTAAAATTTCTAAATGCTATTTTAAAGGTGAAAAAATTATGATCTGAAAAGACTCCATTCTTAGTAACAGTGTTAATATTTTAACAAAATGTTCAGCAGGTTCACCACATTTTAAAAATATAAATACATTCATAAATTTTCTCCCAAAAAATGAATTAATATGCAAATTCTCTGACCAAAGGAAATGGTTTATTGAAAAATAATAAGCTGTGTGTCATTTTACAATGAAAATAAGGGTCTGAAGAAGATAAATGTATATAATAGATGTATTATCTAATTGTGTTAAGCTGGTGTGAAGGACATTGACCGCTATCATGAGAAGCTGACGATCTCACTTTATCCTACCTCTCTGGCCTTGAACATGGAGCGAACCAAACTGGGTGTAATAAACAAAGAAGATTTACCACTTCATTACACGTAAGATGAACTTGGTGTGTGATGTCTGTGTGTCCCCTCTTATTGAATTTAATAGTACCAATATATAGTCAATGAAATATTCTGCTTTCTTGTGCATTTTCAATTGTCTTTATATATTTATATATATCTATTAATAATTTTGGATTTAGTACTAATTAGATGTGAGCAAAAAAAAACTAAAAGAAAGCTAAATAACAAACAGCAGTGAGCAATCAACTGTGACTAAATTAAAGATAAATGAAACAATGTTTCTCCCTAAAAAAAAAAAAAAAAAAAAAAAAAAAAATATTACAAAAAAGAGGCATGTCTGAGCACACAAAATGATAGAAAGGCTATAGTCATTATCAGGCAGATTTTGTGAACAAGTCGTTTTATAAATTAGTCAATAAATTGATTGGTATTATTTGGCGTTCTGTCTGTGTAGTTCTGTCCAGTGGGACAAACACTCGTTTATACACTAGAACAGCATTTGTTCCTCTCATTAAAAAACAAGGATGCTGTGTTGGATATTTCTCACTCATCATTGAATTTTTTTTCATTCATTTAGCCGTGGGGAACAGGTGGCCGTGGACTACAAAGAGTCGTATGAGATGTTACTCCAGAGTTCACTCGGCTTCTCTAACCCTTCCAATGTAGACTACTTGCTTGGCAAGCTAGGAATCAGCGACACACAATCACACTCACTAATGAGAGGATTACAGAGGTATACATAGCTTTTTCTATGTTGTAAATACTAATGTAGATATGATAATTATAGGTGGAGTATTTAAATATAGCTAGTTTTTCTTTATTTTGTAGTAAACATTTCGTGGCTGATGATTTTGCAAGTGCTATTCGGAAGAAGCAGTCTGCTTCCTGGGCGTTGAAATGGTATACATGAAATTTATCGCTACCTTCATTTTATCTATTATTTTAGAGTATTTTGTATAAGCATGACATTCATGTGGAAACGCATGTGATTTGTTAACCTCTGGCAGTGTGAAAGCTGGTGTAAGTCATTTTAAAGCAGGCCACCATGTAGAAGCGATGAATGAATACAACAAGGCTCTAGAGATCGACACCAACAACGTTGAAGCTCTTGTGGCACGTGGCGCTCTGTAAGCTCCTCCAGTTGAAATCCATACCCATCCACATAATTATAATTTTTTTAAATTATTGTTTAATTTTGAATTTCTTTTACAGATTTGTACACAACTTAGCTTTGGTAATACAAAAAGTTATACCAAACACTTTCTTTCTACAGATATGCCACTAAAGGCAGCTTAGTGAAAGCCATCAGTGACTTTGAGCTAGCTTTGGAAAGCTGCCCAACACACAGGAATGCCAAGAAATATTTGTGCCAAACCCTTGTGGAACGTGGTGGACAGTAAGGCTGTTTAGACAATAATGAAATTTCCTGTGTGCATTATTCACAGTAATCTTTGTTGAGTTTAATTTTACATTAACTTACCTTGTTCTTTACATCCACATATTTCAGATTAGGATGAGAATTTATAATGTCAGGTGCATGTATTTAAATAAGTTACTTATAAAAAAGCTCATCAAGCTAACTGTTTGTTTGTTTAAATAAACATGAATTTTTTTTGTGATTTTTTTTTTTTTGTGAATATTTTTTAGTGTATTGTTTAGTGAAGGTAAAAGGAAAGTTATGGAATTGCTAATTGGAAGATCTTAATAAAATTATTAATTATTTAAATGTGCATTTGATGTCTGGTCTCTCATCAGGCTGGAGGAAGAGGAGAAGTTGGTTACAGCAGAAGGGCTTTATAAGAAAGCAATAGCTTTAGATGACACATTTCATGAAGCGAAGGAAGCGCTGAGGAAGCTGCAGCTGCACATCCAGGTGAGCTGTAACATCCCCGAAAGTTACAGTGCAGATGTGCACATGTACATGAGCTGTGCGGTGTAAATTTAAAACTTCATAGTTCAGATTTACAATGTAGGTTTACAATACAGCTGATCTGGAGCATTACAGTTCAGAGTTGTTTACATATTATGAGGATAATGCAGGTTATAAAGCATATAGGGAAACGTTACATAAGATGACTTATGACTGAAGTTCACAGTGGTACAAAGACAGATAATGTTTTATGAAAAATTGTTTTTGAAAACGTTTATGAAATTTGTTAGAATGTTAAAAAGAACTAAAATGAGAAATTTACCTATATTGATTTTACCGTTTTGTTACACTGATTAAGTATTTTTGTTATTTATGTGTGTCTTTGATCTGGGATGTTGAACCCTGATTGCTGTTGGACGCGCAATCCTAATCACACCGGTTTGGCACAAATGCCATCTGTGGAAAACCCTGTTTGGACTGAAACAACACTGGTTTGTATCCTGATGCTTGTGCTGGCTGGTAACTTATCTTTGTCTGTCTTATGTTGTTCTTAAATTGCGCAATGCTTTCACACATTCTTGATGTCCTGTCGTGTCCTGGTGTTTGTAATGTTGATGATCTGTTGGAATGGATGTTTCTGGCTATCTTGCTTTAAAAACAAACAACCAAACCAAACAAAAAACATTACTGCATGTCCCTGCATGCTTGATTTGTCACTTGTATGTGGATTTATATTTCCACTGTGCCAACTGACTGCTTTAAAGAAAACTCTTAAACTGAAAGCTGAGGAGGCTGCAAAGGAGAAGGAAAAACAACCAAGTGCAGAGACAAGTGCAGATAAATTACGTAAGATCTTAAAAGAAGAAAAAAGGTAATGATGTGACACACGCACACAGACTAAAGTCTAGCTTGGTATTTTTTATTCCATTTCTTTTCCCACAGTTATCTGACCACAGTTATAATTTGTCTATAGGTTTTAAACTCCTCATGAATTTTATGTCAATGTTTAAATGCTTAAACTTTTTAAAATTATGTAGCTATTGTTGTTTGGGATGAATTTCTGTCTGAAACAGGGACTTGCTTAACCATTTCGTCTGAAACTGTCTTGGTGATAGGGGTAGGTATGAGCTCAGGTTATGATGTCAGTAATGGCACCTTGGCACTTGACAAATGGTGAGCTACAGTAATTAGCTGTTTAGAAGTCATGCAAGTACAAGTGTGAAGGCATTTTTAATTAAAAGGAATCACATATTTGACCGTTCAATTAACCATTGTTATAGCATATTACTTTGATGACATGTTTAATGAGATTTAAAAAAAAAACTTTTGATCGCATACATTTAAAAATGAATTAAATATTTAAGGATGTTTTTATTCAGGATGAAAAAGAAAAGGAAGAGGTATGACTCCACTTCAGAGACATCCTCGAGCTCTGATTCCTCCAGCGATGACCTATCCAGTCGCAAAAAAAGCAAAAAGCGAAAGCACAAGCGAAGACGGTCTTCACACAGTGATAAAAAACACAAGCAGAAGGTTCCATCACATCATGAGGAGGAAGAGGAGGACTACCCTGTTCCTGCTAACACCTCAGCGTCCTTTATCAATGAGAAACAAACCCTTGTTAAACTGCTCGATGGTGATAACAAAGCTGAAAACCGAAGACTCTCTCATGAAAAATGCAGAGAAGGTAGGTTTGAAGATGAGGCCTTTACCTGGGGCCCTGAAACTGAGGACAGGAAGGAGGAGGTCAGGATGTCAGTAGGTCATCACGAGTGCCTCAGTGGTTTAAATGGCCGGGGCAAAGACACGTACAGAGATCGCAGGAGATCTGAAGATGAACACAGCACCTGGTCAGAAAGTTGTAGAAGCTCACGGAGCACTTCCTGTAGGAAAGATTCCTCCTCGGCCTATTCTGAGACCTCACACAAATCTGATACACTTGATTTTAACACAAGAAAATCCAGTTCTTGCACATCTGACTCGCGCAATACCTACTCGTCTGACTCGCGCAGATCAGATTCTTATAAACCTGGAAGTGATAGGAGGTCAGAAGTCAGGGAAGGTAATGAAGGAAATCGTAGATTAAGCAGCAGTGATGTGAGCAAAGCCATGGATGGAAACCTGAAAAAGAATTTACCCACAAGTTTACTGCAGATCTTTAATCAGATTGCTGAATTTGAGAAAGAAAAAAAGCAGAAAAAATAAATAACATGTTCCTGTTATCACAGTTTCTTGAAAAAAGAGAGAGAGAGATGGAGGGATAAACATGAGGTAGCCCAAACCTGCCAACATTTATACATTTTGTTTCGGAGTATCCCTTGCAGAAGAATAAACATTCAAAGAATATACCAAAGTAATCTTCCATAACAATGTCTTAAATGTAACACTTCAAACAGTCTGAGCTGCAGATCAACAAGGATTATGTTGGCCAAGTTTATGCCTTCTCCCAATAAACATCAGACAAGAGATCTGTACATGTACAATTTCAAAATATACAAGACTATTCCTGGTTGGCAGGTCTGGATACACTGATAATGCCTTGTAATAAACAAACCTGATGGTACCACTGATGTAGCAGTTATCATTTTTTTTTATATATAAAGCTATTTTTTGACTTGTGGAATGAAATGAAATGCCTCCTAGCCAAAAAGTATTTGTAGTTGAAAATTTTAAAAAGTGGGTCACAGATTTTAATTAAGCTCTTCTGGGTTTTAAACTACAGTAAGTACATTTCTGTACCTTCATTGATACAGTATGGATACAGATACTGTAGAGGACTGAAAATTTGGAATCAGGATGTAATCAGATGGGGAAATGGATTGATTGTTGATTAGATCATAATTAGATGCATGTCTGGTGTTTTTTTTTTAGCCACTTTCACTGTGATGCTTTTTGTTTCTCCGTGTTTCCCAGTCTGATTAATATTTTAGGACTGCGTGTACCACATGTAAACAAATGTATCCAAACATCATCTAATAAACTGAGGCTCAAAACAAGTCATTTGCTTAACCTGGGTTTTTGTTTTTTTGTTTTTTTGGTGTTTATAATTTGAGTTGTCAGGATTTTATTAGATGTAATTAGATACTCCGTTTGAATTGTTCATTCAGTATTTATAGCAGATGTTAGAGATGCACCATATTGAATAGATGTCTATAAGATTCATTGTTCACTATAAGAAGAACAGCAGTGTTTTTACCTTAGTATATGAAAGTAGCTAACTTAATACTATACAGCATGTTGAGTAAGGGGGAAATTGTTTTTTTATTTTTTTTAAATAATTTTTCATCTGACAAAAGTAATTTTATCAAATTCATAGTTTTCTTCTAGACTGACCACTAATGATTTCTGATGAGATTTCAATCTCTTGTTTGCAAGGGTTTTTCTAATTAATTTAAAAACAGCCACTTTAATTCCCTCTTTCTTATCAGCAGAACATTTTAAACTCTGATGTCTGTTAACTGCCCAATATGAAATATTTTGGCCAACTTTTATTATATGGGAAAGTTTGAGCAGTGACCTGAATATTACAAGGAATTCTGCTTATTTATTTGTTTGTTTTCTGGTAGGCATTTATTTAAACTTAAAACCACAAATCAGAGAGAGAGAAAAAAAGCTTCTGCAAGTGAAATTCATTAATTATCCAGCAGAGGGCAGTTCAACCCAACAACTTTACTTGGATGTGTGTTCACCGAAAGATGATCACATAATGCATAATATAAAATAATGAATAAATAAAATACACTCATTGTCTTTGTAAAACATTTTTATATTAATTAAAACATTTTTAATTTAGAATAAGCTATAGAGCTAATGCTCTATCGACAATTATCTTTTTTTCACTCACTCATCATCCATACCGCTTAATCATGTATGCAGGGTCACTGGGGCCTGGAGCATATCGAGGACCTCATAGGGCATGAGGCAGGGTACAACCTGGACAGGGTGCCAATCCATTGCTGGGCACACACATGCTCATTCACACACTATGAGCAATTTGGGGACTAATCCGCATGTCTTTGGACTGTTGGAGCAAACCCACCAAGCACTGGGAGAACATGCATCCATTGCAGGAATTGCAATTGGCAGTTGAACCCAGGCCCAACAGTGCTTACCACTAGGCCACCATGCTGCCAATTAAACTTTATATTTTATTAATTAATTTGCTTTAAGTAATATCCAAATATTTGTTTTAATAATCATATTTTGATCCTGATATTTTTTAAACATTGTGTAATCCCCCTTTTTCTTTTTTTCCCTTTTTTCCCCCCCACGCACTCACTGATATTTTATTGGACCACCTTTAGCTTTTAACACAGTGTTCTCACAAATCATGTAAGAAAATGATTCCTCATGCTCCCAGAACCGCTCTTTTTCTAATTCAGGCAGCCAGCAGACTTTTTTTTGTCACATAATGGGTCTAAGCCTAGACCTGACAAACAGAAGCAACCCCAGATTATAGCAATGCATCTAGAGGCTTGAACAGTGGGCACTATGCATGACGGATGCATCGCTCCAAGCACTTCCCTTCTTACCTTGACACACCCGTCACTCTGGAATAGGGTCAATTTTAACTCATCAGACCACATTTTCCTCTGCTTCAAAATTCTTTATCTTTATACTTCCTAGCAACCTGAAGATTTTTTTTCTTAAGTAACCTAACATTTAGTCTGTGAAGAATTCTTTAAAAATATATAAATACAAAAGATATACTGTAAACCATTTTTGTCTTTGTGAACTTTATTTGTTTACTGCAAAACAAACGTGAATATTTGTTGCACCGGAAAAATGTTCTATTAACATGTTTGTAGTTTACACAGTAACTACATGTCCTTTATTTCTCAACATTAGCCATTAGGGCTCTTTTTTTCTTCCTTCTCGCTGGAGCGCAGTCTCTCTGAAGGTCGTCTGATGACCTTGAGGAGCTCTTATGAGTTATTATTACTGCAGAATTATTCTTCTGAGTACCTTAAGTGGAAAACTGAGGTGAGTTTCTTTCAGAGAAGAAATGAAATAAATCAAACAAAGACCCTGAACACATTAACAAATTGTCTGAAGTATTTTCTTAGATGAACTTTATGTTGGAGAACAAATTGGATTATAAATAAGACGGAAATGTAATAAAAACACAGGTCTCTGTAAATATCCAGTCTGAAGAATTTTCCTTGAGACTGAAACATCAGAATATTAACCACTGCTCCTTTAGTCCGAAACAGCACTGTCTGAAGGGACAGACAAAATGGCAGAATGAAAAACAAGCTGAGTCAGCACCTTAATCACCAGGTCACAATCAATATACCAAAGACATAGATTTGTCCTTATACCATGTTGTTTTTAGCAATTTTAAGGATTCTTTTCTTTTTCTCGTCCTAATTATTATTATTATCTTTCTGCTTGCGACAAAATGTAAAATATAAATTAAATGCCAACGTTTAGTTTCCTCACCCGTCTATTCACATCAAGTGCAAAGTTACTAAGTCATTGCTCATCTCAGCTCATGAATTTGATTCCTCCACTATGCAGTGATTATTGACTGACCTGTAAACATCCATGATTTTGATGTTTTCTACATGACAAGTGTTTTTTTTCACAGTTTCCTTTAAGAATTTCAATCTGTGTTCAATGTAAATGTTCCACTGATGTTTCACTACTGTTTCAGTGCTCTCCCTGTGTGGATGCACATGTGCATGTATGTCAGTGTTGGTGGTGGAGGTGGTTGTGGAGCGTCTCTTATAGTTGTTCCACTCGGCCATACAGATCTGCTTTCTGCTCTCAGCACTCACGGCTCCTTAGGCCCATTGATGGAATACAATCGTACTTAGCCATTTATTCTGTGTTGGTGGTTAAGTTTCTTTAGCAGTTTATAATGCTCCCTCACTGTGTTTCTCATTGCCACTGACCCACAGCATCTTCTCATACAGCTGTGCGCTTCCCAATGAATGAGCGAATAGTGTTTGTGTGCATTTGTGTGTGTTCTTAGTACTCAGATTGAAACTATAATGTTGGATGATGTGTGTGTTCTACTAGAGTGACACATTTTTGGATAGTAATACAGCAAGTCAGAATTTGTTCTTTTCAATTATACAATAAGTGTAATAATGCAAATTCCCTCTTTTTACACACTGTGTGTGTGTCAGTCTGCCAATGAACCATGAGCCTCCAGACTGTGTGTGGCATCTACTGCACCTGTGTGCGTACATGCCTATGTAAAACACTTTATTTATTACATATAGAGGGATTTACAAATATTTATGTCCAAAAACAAGCCCAACTATACATTTAAAGATACTGTTTTATATTTGATTCATGCGTTTAGTACTGTATATTCTCTCATTCAGAGGTGGTTTGGGATGCATGTGTCTACATCATGTTATGTAGTTTGAAGGCAGATATGTCTCATTACTTTCCTGGCAAGCAACAAAAGACCACCTAATCGACTGCTCATTTTTCTAGCTGGAAACTGTGTAATCATTGCGAGACTGTTTAGAAATCGTGCTGAACTGACACTGCCTGTCTGCTATCTGCTGGTAAACCACCATAGCTCTTACCAGACAACTGCTGAGGATGAACAAATGAACAATGAAAAAGCATCAAACAACATTCATGTTAATGTTTTTAGTTTAATGTATTGACTGAGAACACAATATATTTCCAGTTGTCTCCAGTGAATATTGTTTTTCTTTAACATGAACATCAGCTTAACGCTCCTAATACCCTCCATTTTATTCATAATATTCAATAATAATTTTAGGAACACTATATTTGTTGGTATGATTGTAGATATACATCTACGGTCAATATTGTATTTAAATAGTTCCACTGGAATTATAAAGTTCTATCTGAATTCTGAACAGTTTTGAGATATTGAGTTTTTATTGTCCATAGATCAAAACTGTCTTTTTTTTTGTTGCATTTATATTTTTCAAATTTGAGACTTTATACTGTTGCAATTATTGTACTTTTATTTCATATTTACATGCTGTTATTAATTTATATATATAATTTATATAATATTATATATTATTTATTCTTTTATTTAACTAGTCAGCTATTTTAATTTTGGATCAGATTAAAGTCAAAATGTAAAGGTTTAATCAAGTGAAAGTTTTTAATCGAACTTTGCCGGATTTCCATGAACTGTGAATATAAAAAATGATAAGTTCCATGCATTTTGTTATCTTAGGTAATAACTTCACAGATCACACAATAACAGACACACTGTTTCATGGTGGCAGTCTGCAGACCTCTTGAGCTCTTTCTCTCATCAAGAGCCTGTAGGCAAACTAGAAGCAGAGAGAATGTAATTAGGGAGTTTTAAAATGCAGACGAGAGCAAGCTGCTGTTGCTGCGCGACTATTAGAGGAATTTAGCAGGGATTTGATGCTTCATTTCCACCAGGGCTTGTTGAAGCTTGAGCCTAATACACACATACACAAACACTCATAGCTCATAATGACGGAGTGTGTGCTTGTCCTCAGACACGGCTGATGGGTTCATACCGATTGTCTGAAGGGATTTAAAGCAGCCGTACCACCGGTGTGGAAGCCATGCAAATTTTTAGATAATCGACTGAAGCTTTGAGCTTTTAGCCTGCTGGCTGTAAAAGTACTGCTTTAATGTATGATTCATTAACAACAATGAGTGACTAAAGTAAATGAATCAGCAACGGGTATGTGGAATCATCTTTTACTTTCTGCTTCACTATTTTTCAAGCAGCATTAAATAATCATATAACCTTGTTATACATTATACTTTTATCTGTTAAAAAAAACAGAAATCGAGAAGTTTTCGACTCCATGAATCCTTTCATTATTAAGATTCACTCAATTAAGTAAATCCTGTCTGAGTTTATTCATTAGTCATTTAACTATTCATTCATCTCATATACTGGTTATTTAGGGCATGAGACGGAGTACACCCTGGACAGAGTGCCATCCATTGCAGGGCACACACATAACAAGATGTGGGGAGAACATGCAAACTGGAATCGAACACTTGACCCCGGAGGTGCGAGGCCAGAGTGCTATCCACTATGTCGCCATTCATTTAACTAAACAAACTTAAATTACTTTAGTCACTTATAGTCAAATACTGAGGATGGTATGAATGGATCAGGTTGCCACAATGTTACCTCTAAAAAAGTGGATTATTTTCCTATAACAGCACAACCCCAAATGTTTGTCTTTTATACCACAGAAATTATAATAATTCTAGGTTTTTATATATTTACAAAAGACATATCTTTTTCTCCAGTAATTGCTAGGTTTAATATTGTGGAACAGCTGTGAAACAAGTTTGTGTTCTTACTTACATTATAACAGCTATAAATAGTCATTCCCTCACCATCCTCAATTTTGTTTTCTCTCTTGTAGTTACTAAAATAAAATAAAAACACACACACACACACACACACACACACACAGCATGTGCAAAGCACATAGTAAATTTTCCTCTGTCCAGAGGATGTTGGAAAATGTAATTACATTTTACTTTTACAAAGGGTTGACATACAGTTGAAACAAGAAGCTAACATACAACTTAGCCAAATAGATTTAAACTCAGTTTTTCACATTTCCTGACATTTAGAATTTAGTCATCCTAGTAAGCATTCCCAGCCTTAGATCATTTAGGATCACTACTTTATTTTAATAGTGTGAAATGTCAGAATAATAGTTGAAAAAATAATTATTTCATTTTTTAATTTCTTGGTATTTCTATGGTAATATTGCCATAGTGAACTAGTATCAGGTTAGTAGGATTCCTTGCTAACACACATTTTTCAAGTTCTTCCTTCAAATTGTCTATTGGACTAAGGTCAGGGGCACTCCTATACCTCAGCTTTATTAATTTTGGATTTAAGAAGTATGCTTGGGGTCATTGACCATTTGGGAGAACCATTTACAAGCTTCTTGGCTGATGTCTTAAAATTTAGCTTTGATAGATCCACATAATTTTCCTTACTCATTATGCCATGATGATTTTGTGAAGTGAACCAGTCCCACCTGGAGCAAAGCAGCCAACCCTGTGCTTTACAGTTTGGGTGATGTTCTTTGGCACGCAAGCCTCGCCCTTTTTCCTCCAGACATCACAGGTCATTATGCCCACACAGTCACATTTTGGTTCATCAGACCAGAGAATATTTCTCCAAAAAGGGAGATTTTTGTCCCCATGTGCAGCTGCAATCCATAGTCTGTCTTTTTTTAAATTTATTTAGTTTTCTTGCTGAGCAGTCTTTGAGTTTACATCTATATAAGTCTTGTTTTACCATGGATATAGATACTTTTGTACTTTTGTTTCCTTCAGTGTCTAAATATGGTCCTTTTCTGTTATTTGAGGATTGAGTTGTATGTTTTGTACCAAAGTATGCATCTCTTTCCTGAGTGGTATAATGGGTGTGTTATCCCATGGTGTTTATACTTGAGTAGCATTGTTTGTTCAGATGAATGTGGTACATTCACGCATTTGGAAATTGTTCCTAAGGATGACCCAGATTTGTGGAGGTTTTTTCAAATGTTTTGGCTGATTTCTTTAGATTTCTTTAGAAGTCAAACAAAGAGGCGCAGAGTTTGAAGTTAGGTCTTAAAACGCATCCAGAAATACACTCCCAATGCGTCCAAATATGTAAATTAACATATCAGAAGCTTTTAAAGCCATGACATCATTTTCACATTTTTGACCCATTGAAATTGTGATATAGTGGATTTTGAGTGAGTGAATGAAACAATTTTTGGAAAAGATTATTTGTGTCATGCATATAGTAGATGTCCTAACTGACTTACCAGTGGTTAAAAAATCTGTGTTAATGGAGTCAACCTAAGTATACAGTATTCATTCTACTCTAACTGTAAATGTCCTCTTTCAGTCCAGTTATGTGGAGTTTCTGTTGCGCATGTCAGTGCGTTTCCTGTGTTACTATAGAAACAACATAATACTGTAGAACAAGCACATTAATATAAACCTGACAAATCAGCATCTGAAATTGAGCATGACTGTGGTGCATTTTTATGGAAGGATTTATGAAAAATATGTGGCATTTCATACAAGGTTTAGTCATTACACCATAATGTTTCATAAGCCAATACAATATCACCTGCATTATACTTTATATATCGATTCTGTGTGTTCTTGACATAGCGTAGTTATCTCTTAAACCTAAAAATGGAGTTTGTTTTTTAACTGTACAAAATGGTAAGGGTATATCTGAAATACTGAATACCAGCTGAATTTCTGTGGAAAAGGTCAACAAACACACACAGAGTTTAGCTGATATAATTATCGAACACTTAAACCCTCTGTTTGGATAAGGATATGTGTCTGCAGGGAGGGGAGCGCCATCATTAGCATTTCATTCTCAGACTCTTTGAAGTTCAGTAAATTCTTGCTAGTCTCAGAACAAGCCGATGGTCTCTCAGGTGTGTAAGAACAGGTGTGTCTGAGTCTCTCACTCTCTCTTTCTCTCTCTGTATCTCTGTCTGTCTGTCTGTCTGTCTGTCTCTCTTTGGCTCCTTAAGGAGTCCAGGTGTGGTTGCCAATATTATTGTCAGACCGGGAGCTGAACTGAAGTGTTGATGACAGTTTGTCCAAAATCAAACCTTGGCATAAATGTGAAGAAGTTCATGGCAGTAAATCACACATGTCTACTGCATACTTTAAAATGTCAGAGAGGATAAAAATGACCAGTTTAGCATTAATTAAGCTTGCTGAAATTACAGGAAATGCTCTCAGTGTGTGTTTACTGTGCTTAAGTCTTGAAAAAGGACGATGCTGATGATGCATAGACCTGGGGGAAGATTTATGACCTTGATTTTGTTTTTGTGACAAAGACAATATTTTAGAGACAAAACGGACAAATGTGGCAGATGTACTCTGCAGGTAATCTCAGTATTTTTGCTTAGCTGCTTGCTAATCCTGTGTGACAGGTGATCATTTAGAGAATGCAGGTTCAAATTCTGACGGTGTCATAGCCATCTGTGGCTGGGAGTCCAAGAGAGCAAGAGTAAAGCTGCTTCTCAAACAGTGTGGCTCACTCCAGCTTAGCAACAAATCCAAGCTCAGAGTGAAACACACAAGTCATAAAATACCCCAAATCAAACAGAAATTATAGAAGCAAATCTAGGCATTTCTGATTTGATGTTAAAATGCACGAGGCATTTCTCTCCGGCTGCACACAAACTCAAGGTTGCCAATCTTTAGTCACAATAAGTCTATCTATCAATCTATCTATCTATCAATCTATCTATCTATCTAGTTAACTGTATGTATCTGTCTTCTAGTTATCAGTACACTATAGCAGGTGGAATGTGTTTTACTGTAGATTTGTAGCTAAGAGCTCCTTCCTTTCAAAGTTTCTTCCTCTTCATCTTTCTCTGCTGCTATTGCCTCTGAGATTAGGAATCTAAATCTAGTCCTTAAAATGACAAACCAACTTGCGTAATGTTTCTTTGCTTTTTGCAGAAACATGCCCTGAAATCATCTGGAAAGAGCATGAAACATCCTGCCAAATGACTTCCAGGGGCTGTTAGTACCTGCATGCACCTTAATCCACAGACATTTTTGTTATTTTTTCTGCTTAGGTGGCAGAGAGGAATCGCTTGGAGTGTGAACACACCTGCACACAGAGAGAGACAGAGAGAGACAGACAGACAGACAGACAGACAGACAGACAGACAGGGAGAAAGAGTGGCCTCCAACGACGTTGCAATTTGAGAAAGATATTAGCTACTTCAAGACATGTAACACACACGCACACATACACACACACACTGCTCTCCATCTCTCTGGCTCAAGGCCATGCTGGAAAACAAGCTGAGACAATAAGAAAGCTGGAGAGTTTTTTCAACACGGTGACATGAAAGACTCTAAAGTTCTGTGCTCTTTGAAGATGCGTGAATCGATAAAACTGTGGGTTTGTAGAAAGTTCAGATAATTGGTGAACATTTAAAGCAGAGAATCGCAAGCTTGTATGTGTGTGCCAGTGAGTGATGTGGATGAAAATGTGTAACTCAGTGATTAATTTACACATCATATTTCTGTCTGTCTGTCTGCTGCCTCTCTGCTCATCCATACGTCTGTCTAATCTAAATATCCAAAGCAAATCCTGATTATTATTTCATCTGTACTGTGTTTGATAAATGTTATTAGACCAGAATTCCGGCACCTTTCTATCCTACATTAAAGTGATTGTAAGATCAGCATCTTTTTTTTTTTTTTTTTTTGTTGCTCTAAGGCATCTCTTAATAAAACAGGTGAATGCCTTAGTTCCTTCAAAGACTGTTTTGAAGTCTTTACATTATCAGGAACTGACAATGCAAAATTGCAAAACTTACAAATGTACTAAACACACCTTGCCCCCTTGTCTTCCTGCAGATCAAACATTTTCCTACAAGAAACAGCAAGCTCAGTCCAACTCCAGCATGAAAAGTGTAAGAAATTGAGGCTTTTAATAACTTGCCAAAATGTCAGTGGTATCATAAAATATATGTTAAGCATATCAATATAAAGTTCCTGCTGATTTTCCTACTAGTAGCTAGGTACAGAAAATATGCAATAAATAAATAAATGAATAAATAAAAATTCTAGTCTCAATAAATTTTAGGCATATTGCCTATTTTGAAAACATATACCTGTATATTGTTCATAAGAACAAACAAATAAACAACAGCATCACCAAAAAGATGTACTCTTTTTTAATTTGTGGTAAACTTTTCTGATGGGATTTGTCAAACATGTCAAACCCATAGCAGTGTAGCAGAAAATATGGATACAAAAGAAAAAATATATAAATGTGCAATTATCGCTCAATACCGTTGGTCTTACATTGCTTTGCATGATTTGCATAAAATTAAACTATTTTGCATCGCTCAGCCGCCAAATTCTTCCTGAGTAAAAGAAACCCATAGCTTGCTCAGTGGTCTTGCTCAACTCCCCAGGATATTTTGCAACATTGTTTAACTATAGATGTTTAAAGTTGCTTAATTTCATGATTTAAATGATGAATGGAAAAAACATGGGGGGATTCAGTGGCCTGAAAACAGTGGATTTGTCATAGTAGAATAGTATTACTTAATGATGTTTTGTTGTCCTTTATTTAATATTTAATTGGCAGAATCATCATGAAACATCATGTTTCTTAATTCACAATATAAAAAACACTCATGATTTGTCAGGAACCTGAACTGTTTGCCCATAAGTGCACTCACAATGCATAAATATTCAGTTTGCAACAGTGTAGCATGGTGGTAGTAGCTTTCATTTCTGGGATGGTCTTCATGAGAGCTTCATCATGGTGCTTGATGGGTTTTGCAAATGCACTTGACAATACAGTTCTTGCAAGAACTATCTCAGAGCAGCTTTTACATATTTGTTATTTTATAGTTTTGAAAAAACAAGATAAGGAAAATGTGCAAATATAAAACAGAAACACATGTACAATATGTGCAAATATATACAGTACAGTGTATGACTACAAAAGAAGAAAAATAAACATGCAGTAGTTACACTTTGAATCAAAATACAGTAGAATGCATTAAATCTAAACTTGTGTCCAAACTTTTGACTGTTAATTTAATATCCCAAATAAGTCCATTTAAAATCCAGTTTGTACACATTGTACATTATGATGTAGAATCATTTAATGGAGATGAATACTTTTGCAACACGCTGCAGCTTCATCCAAATGTTAAACTTAGGATTCACCTATCATACGGAGCTGACCCTAAGAGAATCCAAGGGATCTTAAGTCTTTTGAAGACTCTAATAGGTTTCCTTTTAAGATTGTATTCGGCTCTATCCACCTTCCTATCAACCCTGACCAGCTTCCCTGTCCCGGCTGAAGAAAAGCATACCGACAACATGATGCTGCCACCACCATGCACAATGTTAGTTTTTCACCACACATTGTTTTGCTAATTTAATTACAAAGTTTAATTTTGGTCTCATCTGACCTTCTTCCACATGTTCACTGTGTCCCCCACATGGTTTGTCGCAAACTGCAAATAGGACTTATGGCTTTCTTTCAACAATGGCTTTCTTCTTCCCACTTCCCACAATAAATGTCAGCTTTGTGGAGTGCACAACTAATAGTTGTCCTGTGGACAGATTCTTCCACCTGAGCTGTGAATCTCAGTTTCTTCAGAGTTACAATGGGCCTCTTGGATGCTTCTCTGAGGCTCTTTTTGCAGTAGTGAAATACTCTTTCTATTTTTGGATGAGGGATTGAACAGTGCTCCATGAGATGTTCAAAGTTATATATATATATATATATATATATTTATTTATAACTTAACCTAACTTCTCCACAATCTTATCCCTTCACTAATGTTCTCTCACAAATATCTAAGGGCTTCACAAAACAGCTGCATTTATACAGAGATTAAATTTCACACATGTGGACTCTATTTACTAATTAGGTGACTTCTGAAGGCAATTGGTTCCACTAGATTTTAGTTATGTATATCAAACTAAAGGGAGCTGAATACAAATGCACATGATTTTTATTTGTAATAAAAAAAAAACATTTATCATTTTCCTTCCACTTCACAACAATGTGCCGCTTTGTGTTGGTCTATCACATAAAATTCCAATAAAATACATTATTTTTGTGGTGACAAAATGTGGAAGAGTTTACCTGATATGTATACTTCTGCAAGGCACTGTACATTTTATACACTGTTCAAAAGTTTTCTGCTAGTAAAGATAACACAATATATAATCCACATTCCTTCTGTTGTGTCTTTTGGTCTGATGTTGATAATGCCAGTGTGGCTGCTACATGATAAAAATAATGTATTATCTTATGCTTTGGTCTGAACCCAAAAGAACCAAACTACATGTATGACCACACCCTGATGGACAAATGGACAGACAGACAGACAGACAGACAGACAGACAGACAAACAGACAGACAGAAAGAAAGACTGTTAGCAGACAAACATGAACACATACAAACACCTAAATACAAGAAAAGTGTGTGGAGAATCAAATGTTTTAAGATCCTGCCAAGTTTCAACACATGTGCTGACAACACAAGGCTCACCTGCAGTTTATACTAAAGTCAAGCAATATAAATTCTGCATCTGTTTATGAAATCAAAGGGAAAGCATGAAACCCAGAAAAGAGCCTGGGAGCTAGAAATAATCATAATTATAATAAAAAATAGGATTGATCTCAGTAATGTGTAAGAAGATGAATAAAAAACTGCTGCTTTTAATTGTCTGCCAACATATCTATGAGAGTAATGACCACCAGTTTATTAAATAAAAACAGTATAACCTGTGTGTGTGTGTGTGTGTGTGTGTGTGTGTGTGTGTGTGTACATGCACATTTGTGTACGTTAGTGAGAGAGAGAGTAAGCTTAGACTAAATGATTAACTGTATAATAATTTAATTGTATTATAATGAACTTTAATTACTTTGCACAGTTAAGAGTGAAAAATAAATCAAAATAAAATAAATGTAATATAAAATAAATGTAAATCAATGAATTAATTAAACAATATTTTTTGCTTAAAAAAATTACGTACTCATTACTTACTTATTAAATTTTAATTAAACTTACTAAGAGATCACCATATTGTTATTCTTATTATTATAATTATTCTTATTTTTATATTATTATTATTGGCCTAAACAACTTTTTAAAATTATAAATAATGTTTGGAAATTAAATAGCCAATATTTTATCCTAAAAATGTTATCATAAAAATGTTTTGTGCTTTATATTTGTTAAAAATAGCCCTGGTATTAAATGGTACTGACTTTCTTTCTTTCTTTTTTATTTCCATTTAAATCAGTATTTTAAAACATACATAATTATTAATCGGTCCATTAACATTTAAAGAACTGACTGTTTAAATGTGTAGTACAATCTTCAAATAAGTCATCATTATATTCCTGTGGCTCTGTTGGTACAAACCATTCTTTAAGGCTTCGCTGGATAATTAGAGGTTCTTAGCCTACACAAAGTTTTCTACTTGGAGCTCTCTCAACCCAAATGAAAAGGTCTCACCAGAACAACAAAGAATATAGAATATTGTCTATATAAACTGCTAAAAGATTAAGATTTGTTTAAAAACATAAGCACATTCCACTTTAGAACCAAAAGTAAAACACAACTTACAGTCAATGGTGTATAAACTGTTCACTTGTGTGACTTATTAAAATTTTTACAACAAATTTTTCATCCAACAGGCTCCTAAAGAGTCCTTTAAAACACGTTTTTTTCTTCTTCCAGAAATGTACTTTACCCAAACATAATTCATTTATACAAATAAAGGGTAACAGTCTAACATGTACAGTAGACTTGTCACGTGAGCTTCAAGCGACGGCAGTTATGTGTTTGACCAGCAGGTGGCACTGTGCATCTACCAAATTCACCCAGAGGGAAAACCACACACAAACACACACACACACACACACACACACACGCCCGAGTCAGGCCCAGTCGTTAACTCTATACGCACTTTTTTTTAGTTAATTACACTCCGACTAATTTGACTGCATTAATTTCTGTACCTTTATGAGGTATAAACAGATTATATACTTAAATAAAACATGGATAAGTTCAAGACTTCCACACAAAAAAACTTTGGTGTCTAATTAAATTTTATTGAGATTGTATGTTGAAAATTGGTTACAATAAATTACAATGTGTGATACTTCTGGTAAGTGTTTAGTTGTGTGTTAATCTAATGATTAACTTCAAAAAGATCAGTGTAACTACAAATTAGCTGAATACACAGTGTAGGCTCTGAGTTTATCTTGATTTGATTCTATATTCTTTTTTGTTGTTTGTTGAATTAATTCATTAATTTAGTGTGTGTGTGTGTGTGTGTGTGTGTGTGTGTGTGTGTGTGTGTGTGTGTGTGTTCTTTTTTTGCATTAACATATTTGGAATGCAAGTGACTTTTGTATAAATGCTTAAGTTTTGTTAGTCTTATTTTACATTTAATTCAAACTTCTTTTTTTTTTGAAAAACAAAAAAAAACAAATGACTGAATATCGGTATCAGCGGATATTCCATTTTTCAGTACAGGTATCAGAATTATTTTTTTTTTTTGGTGTCATGACAATACTTAACAATATGATTTACCATTCTCTATTTTAATTGTGACTGTATTCAATGTATTCAAACCTGATATTAGAATTAAATGATGCACTTTGCTTCAGTTTCTACTAATTTTTGCCTGTTTAAGGCTAAAATATTCCATTTTACTCATACAGTTATACAGAGTATACATTCTCTCTGTTTTCTTTCTGTCATATATTAAAATACTTGATTGCTACTAAATGTCTACAATACCAACGTATGTGCAAGACTTATGTGAGGAAGATCAGCGTGTGTTTGAAATATTAATACATATAACAACAACAAGCTACAAGATGTCCAAAACAACACATTTGTGACACAAAGGGTGCTTCTTCTTTTGTGTACTTTATATTTACGTAAAACCAACAAAGCTGGCAGGTAAATTTGGCAGTTTTTTTTTTTCACGTGTGTGTGTCAGGCCAGGAGGAGCTGTTTGAAGACTGCAGGGAGGTTTTGTAGTTTGTGAAATGATGGCTTTGGAGGAGATCAATAGCATCGGACTGCCACGACATAAATGGATAAGTAGCCATCATTGCATGAAAGACTGTTTTTTTTTTTCCAAGGCTAAATTGATCTCCGTGTTGCCTTCGGGCTGTTTGTGCTGCCAGGCCGCCGCAAATACAGACCTACTGCTGAGAAAATGCCCTGATTGCACTATATATATATATATATATATATATATATATATATATATATATATATATATATATATATATATATATATATATATATATATATATATATATATATATATATATGTGTGTGTGTGTGTGTGTGTGTGTGTGTGTGTGTGTGTGTGTGGGTGTGTGTGTGTGGGTGTGTGCGTGCACACGCACTTGTGTGGCTGTGTGTGGCTGCAATTTTCAGTTTCAGAGGGTTCAGTTGAGGCCTGTTTTTTAAGCCTCCCATGAGCCTTAGGGAGGTGTGTGTGTGTGTGTGTGTGTGTGTGTGTGTGTGTGTGTGTGTGTGTGTGTGTGTGTGTGTGTGTGTACATGCACATTTGTGTACGTTAGTGTGTGTATGAGGATTGGGCGAAGATCACAAGTTCCATACAGGTGTATCGTGACAATCAGCCATGTGGATTGATGCCTTGTGGTTTTTTTTGGACCTGCGTGACTACGGCGGTCGAGTCGAGGAAGCCACGCAGCTGTGTCTATGGAAATTCTTTGTGTGTGTATTTGCTTTTGGCTCGCCACAGCGATAGCACTTGCTTACGAGATGTTAATCCCTCTTGAACGAGAGCGGAAATTCTGATAGTTTTAACAAAAGTCTTCTTCCTCAATTCACTTGATGGACTGTGTGTGTGTGTGTGTGTGTGTGTGTGTGTGTGTGTGTGTGTGTGTGTGTGTGTGTGTGTGTGTGTGTGTCTGTAAAAGAAGGTGAAATACAGAAACACACCTTTTACTTGTTGATACTTCACATCGAGATAAATATTTCTGGTTCTTGGATGTTCTCATGCGTGGAGTGGGTATCTTGCTGTGTCAACACACCAATTGGAGAAAGTCAAGAGATTTGAAGCTCTTGTTCTGGGAGGATAAAAAGCTTGTCCATGGCGCAGTCTGTCATTACACACAGCTATTGAGTGCTTATTTGTTTTTTATTGATGTCACCGTCTGCGAGATTTGTCAGTTGGAAACTTTCTCTTTGCCACCGTCTGTGTTTTTAACCCTTTTGTAGATGGTTTACTGAAACAGTAGAGGCATGATGATGATGATGATGATGATAATGATGACATCTGATGTAGCTCTGTCACTTTACCGTTAGCATTGTTCTTTTCACGAACACATCGGCAGATAATGACATCACAAGTGTCGGTTACAATCAGTTGTGAGATCTTTAAAAACATTTACTTTAAAATTGTACAACTTCTTGAAATATCTTGGATCCTCACCCAGAGTATTACTTCTGAATATCTCTCACGACTCACTGTTCACTATTTAATTTTTCTTCTGTTCTGTTATGTATGTAGAGCATTTATAAACAAGTGTTCTCCCACCACACTCTCTTTTTTCTCTAGTGAAGTAAAACCAAAATGTCATAAAGTTCCAGTTTTATCCATAACCTATTTTTACAAAGTACACACACCGTAGTGTCCTTGTGAATGAGCATTATTATTATATTAATAATGATAATGTATTAGAATGAGGCCATTATTACAACCCCTGGAAAAATTTATGGAATCACCACTTCGTACCAAAAAATTACACAAAACATTTTTTTTTATATTGAAACATGCTCGTTTTGTAAAACATACCCTAAACAAAATAAAATAACACAATTTAAATTGACAGCCATAGATCAAGTAGAAGACAAAACTATGGTATCACGTAATGTTGAAAAACTAAATATGGAACTATCAACAACCGCAACAACAACAAAAAAAACAATTAGTAACTCAATGCTGTTTTTAGGATGCAGCTTTATCATGGACTTGAAATTGAGAGCAAACTTTTTGTTGGCCATATCATTGAGCTGATATAGCTTTCCTTGCTTTGTTGCAAGACACATTAGTATCCAACTCATTTATAATCAAACCTATTTTACATGTACATTTATGACACCTTTATCCAGAGCATCTTACAATTATCTCATCACACCTGAGCAGTTAAAAGTTGAGGGCCTCGCTCACTGCTTGGTGGTGTTGGGGTTTTTGACCCATGACGTACTGAACTTCACCCATCAATTTTCTTGTGACTGAATCAGTCTAAAAAGTGTCCCAAAAAATTTCTGTCGATATCTGTGCATTGACCAAAGAGTTAATGATTACCTGACACACAAACCCATATCATAGATGAGGGTGGAAATTTGACTGTTTTCTTCAGGCAGGCCTTAATGTTTTCATTAGAACTCCACCAGACAAAGGTTATGGCATAATCTCTTTACCAGTGCAGATTTGTGAATGATCACTGAATATCACTTTAATTTAACCATTGTCATAATTCAACCATTCACATGCCTTGATTGCTTCTCTTTAGCCCAATTTGTTTTCTTCTCTTTAGATGTTATTCCTGTTTTTTTATAGTTAAATGCCAATTTTATTTAAATGGGAATATTATAGTTCTGCCAAAAACATTATCTCCCATTCTTGACCATTTAAAAAAATTGTTTTGTTTGTTTTGCAGCATTTTCTATGTTGTGCATTTTGCAATGATCTTCCTAGGTCTATGTTTTCCCTCTATAACCTTATACGTAATGCACAAAATTTTTGACACAGCTGACCGAGAACACCCAACATCTTTTGCCATACTCTGTATTGTATTTTCCTCTTCAAGAAGTTTTATAATCCTTTCCATTGTTTCAATTGCAACACGCTTGTTAAAGCCACATTTTCTTTCAATTGGCCAAATCCAACTGCTAGTTATAGTCTGTAAACACCCTCTTTTAACTGCAGACTAATTTGCATTGTTAGACTTGTGCCGGTATTTGTTTTAGAAATGCAAATTGCAAGGTAATTCTAGACTTGTTTCCTCTACTTGATCTGGCTATTCATTAAAATGTGGTTAATTTGTTTGAGTGATTTTTAATGAAGTCAGAAGGTTCAGCTATTAAACAACAAAAATTTTTGTCATAGGTGAAATTAGTTTTTTTGCTACTAAGTAAAAAATAAATAAATAAAATAAAATCCTGGGTGATCGCCTCTTGTTGATTCCATTTGGTTCCATAACTTTTTACCTGGGTTTGTATAAATCTGTGATTTGCAGCTGTGTTAGAGCTGTTAAAGAAAATTAATCCACAGCTTTCAATTTAACTGTGCTGACAGAATTTGCTGCATTACAGTTGACCATATTTAGCTACTTTACCACAAGTTGAAAATCAACATAACAGTCCAGAATTGTTTAATTTAAATAAATCTTTTAAATCAAAATGACAGTATTATATATATCATATATAATACATGCAGAATTGTAATAGAGACATAGTTCTAGCATTAATTATAATTAATCTATATAGTTGACTATTAAAATTTTTAGACATCAGAAGTATTTGGGACTGAGCTATACACCCAGATGGTAAAAAAAAAAAAAAAAAAAAAAAAAAACTAAACCTTGCTGAGGTGCTGTAATGACAGCTCAGAAACAAGCATTTTATAAAAGTATAACAACACAACACACAAATAAACACAGTTAAACCATGTATTTACAGTAGAGTTTAAAGATCAGCAGCTCTGCAAGAGTGTGTTTTATAATTATTTTTACTTCAAAAGTCTCCTGTAACCTTCAAACACAAGGATACAACAATATCCTTCCTTTTACTATAATAGTGTACGCAAGCAATAATACAAATATATATATATATATATATATATATATATATATATATATATATATATAAACAAACATTTAGATTTCATTTTTAAAATCATATTGGTGTTAAACAAAAATTAATTTTAAAAAATCTAAATGATATATTTAATAGAAATCTTATTATTTGAATTTTATAGAACAAGCTGTATTCGTAATATTGAAGCTATCACTTTTTTGCAATATTTTGAGAAAATGTTAAAGGATGTAAGATAAATAAGAATTAACTACATATTTTTACTTTTTACTAAAGAACAGTATTTGATGCTAATAATAATAAGATCTGAATAAATGGCCCATCATAAAGTTATACCTGTGTTGTTTTTATTACTAATGAAACTAGATGTAAAATAGTAAAAGGTACAGGTAAGTTGTAAGTTTGATATTGAAGTTTACCTAAATATCCTTTTAGTTCTAACAGCAATCTAAGGCCTTAATGTTGGTTGGGTACGTTAGTATTGCATACATTATTTAAAAAAAAAAAAAAAAGGTTAATTAGTTATAATAGCTAGATTTTTTTGTGCTTGTGTTTAGTAAAATTAACAATGTAATGAATGTTTATAGTGCAGTCTTAGACCAATATCTATTTTAGGGTTTATATAATGATGATATAGTAATGAGTGCTATAGTAATATGGGAATATAGCAGAAATAAGGTCAAACTGTAGAGTTTGTAAGGTTGGATTAAGGAATAAATACAGATGACTGCGTACTCATGATGAACAGTGGAACAGTGAGCTGCCAGCTCTTGGCTCAGTTCCTTTGGCTGTTCCATTTATTTTCATTCATCTTCTTCAACAAGCTGTCACAATCTCTGCCAAAATTTCCTGAGCTGCTGGCTCATAATGTGATTCTTTCTGTGATTCGGAATGAAGCAGAGGAGCGTGACCTCCAGGGAGCCCTGGATATTTATCACGATCTAGGCAACTCTCGGACCAGGTGACGCAAAACATTCTAGAAGTAAAGTCAAGGGTTAGAGAAGATTAGTAAGTGACCATGTCCCACTGTGCACTTGTGACAAGAAGATGAGCAATTATCAATCATAATTCTTGAATGCCTGCAACAACAACAACAAAAAAATTCAATGTTAAACCAAAAAGTCCACTTACAGTAGCTCTGTCTACATTTTGTATGAGTCATTTCCAGTTATATAATTGTTTATTTGTCATATTGTAAAAGTGTCCAAGTAGAATTAGCTTAAATGGCAAAAATAAAAAATCTGAGATATTTTGAGATAGTGTACTGATAATTTGAATGAAAATAAAAGCTGCAAAAACTTTATTAGAAGCTGGTGTAATCTGTGAGAGCTTACTGTCTGGGAAAATGATTTAAGAATATGGTATGTAATCTATAGCCCTTCCTGCCAATTTTCATATCCATTTACATATCCATTACAGAAATTTCTGATTTCCTATAGTGATCAGATTGACATTTTAAATGAGCCATCCAACAAAAATCCATTTTGACCATTACTTTTAAGGAAAATCTAAAAAGTCTCATTTTCATCCGAATGTAGTAGAAGTATCTAGTACACTTCAGTATTCTGTACACTCATTTCAGTATTCTGTACATTTCAGTATTTCATTCACTTCAGTATTCTGTATACTTTATTATTTCAGTCACTGAAAGGAAATGAAAGTATTTTATTCAAAAACGTATTCTGTACACTTCAGTATACTTTACTCTTCAGTATAATGAACCCTGCAGTATTATTATTATTATTATTATTATTATTATTATTATTATTATTATTATTATTAGCAATAGTAGTAGTATTAGGAAAATATTAAGAGGTTGGTACTAGCTACAATATCTAACAAATAACTTATTATATAATGTACAATGTTAAATCTTTCAGGATGCTCCTCTGAAGGTGTTTTTCACTCTTAAAGAGTTTTTAGAATATTTTTAGGAGGCACCCACCTTCTATTGTTCATTAAATCTATATAATGTAGAACCTAGGGATGTGAGGAAATGTAACACTAAATATATAGTTTAAAAAAGAAAATAGGATTTATTTTATTCTGAGGATGTGATAGAAAATTATGTGTTGAAAGCATACAGTAGTGCTTGTGCTGAACAGAAAGTCATCTCTCTCTCTCTCTCTCTCTCTCTCTCTCTCTCTCTCTCTCTCTCTCTGTATGTGTTACTCTGCATTCCTTCTTAATTACCAATGACGGGTTATCAGGCAGTCTTCACTTAAACAGCCAGTCTTCCAGTCTTCACTTAAACACTGGCAGAAACAGTCCATTGTTTAAGTGATGATGACATACAGTTTTGTGAACACCTCGTCTAAAAAATGTGTGTTCTGTGATCTTAATGCCCTGACCTCAACATGATTGTGTGTAACCCTTACAACCAGTTTTAGTAATTTCATACTCTAACATTGTCCAAAATAAAATACTGAGTGTTAGGGGGGTGGTCTGATGAGGCAAAGTTGCTGTTACCACCCACAAGTAGATAATTTTCAAGGCCGAATGTGGTTTATTCATCTTGTACCACAGCATGCTACAATTAATAAAGTATAATTCTTTACTTTTTATTTCTAAGAATGACATGATATCTTTTATATATGTACACCAATCAACCATAACATTAAAACCATTATCATTAAAACCCCCTTTTATGGATTCCCCTTGTGCCCCTGGAGCGGCGCTGGCTCCTCGGGTCATGGCTCCGCAGGAACTCTGGTGGTGTGATGTGGTATCTGGCACCAGGATGTTGGCATTGGATTCTTTGGGTGCTGTGGGTGGTTGTGGTGAATATCTGTGGATTGGTCTTGTTTGTCTTGCACATGAGTGCTCATGGTATCTGGGGAGTTTGTGGTCTCGGAACCTTTGCCTGATGAGGCCTGTGCAAAGTGGGCTGTGGTGCGTTGGGTGTTTTGGTGCCCTTATATCATGGCAATTTGTGTTGCATTGGCTTTTCTGTGGGATCAGACCAGATAAGCAGAATGCACCTTGGGTGCCCATGACCAAGCCACTAGGTTACTGATGTATATTTGGTGATAAACTTTGTTCAGTTTACTTGTCGATGGTCATAATTTTATGATTGGTGTATAGTTATATGCAATGTTGGTTATTGTTTACATGTTCATTACAGCAGCTATAAACAGAAACAGTTCATCTGCTAAGTTTTCTCTCTCAAAATGTAACAAAAATACCACCTTGATACCAACAAGCTGCAAACTTCTGCATCCTGTAAGTTATAGTTTTACTTTTAACTCATAAAAAGTGCTGAACAGAAACAGCACCTACATAAATAATGAATAAATAAAAATAAATCTCCTTGCGTCAAGAAAACACATGTTTTTTAGTCATTTATGTATCTGCCATAAAACGTCCTGTGAATAAACTGGTACTACAGGAATAACACATTAATGCAATATAATGTAATGTAACGATCAGAAGCATTTTAATATAACCTTTTCATGTGTAGCTCCATTACTGTCAGTGCTGCCATTATGTGAAAAATAATCAATATGTTCTAAGCATTTATGATTAAGAATTCAGAATAGCTCTCTGGTACAAAACTAACATGGATGAAATTGCTTACTGGTTTTAAATACAATGTGCAGTTTATTGAATATTTGTGTTGTTTCATGTGTGGCTCTTTTTAAATTGTGATCTTCACTGTAATCTGCTGAAGGTCCCTTTTTGAATTTCTAATGAGACGTTATTTTATGATGTATTCAAACATGATCAGGTACAATGTAAACATGAGCCTTCAGGTTTAATACTAAATTATTTACAGATAATACTGCTACACAGTACTACCTGATAAACTAGTAAATAAAAAAAACTGGTTATTAATTAATTGTAATATTAATAATAATAATGATAATAATAATAAAAAAAGTATTTATTTATTTATGTATTTATTTATTTATTTCAGTGAACCGTACACTAATTGTGTAAAATAGTTTCAGTTTAACATTAGAAAAGTCAACACAACCTTGCTACTCTTATTATACTCTATTGTAAAACACCAAACTCACATGAGCACACTATGCTTCGTTTCTTGGCTACTCTGAAATCTGAGACCACATGCACGCCGAAAAACACAATCAAAGGATGGATTAATAATCTTTTATCGTCAAAGGGCATGTCCGATCCTCTAAACGTCATTTTAACCGTGCACGAGAAGTTCTCAGACATCCTAAAGGTCTCAGGGGCCTGGCGTTGAGGTGAGCACGGCTCTGGTGTGTGTGTGTGTGTGTTTTTTCTTTTTCTTTCTTCCCTTTTTTTTTTCTTTTTCTTTTTGTTGTGCATTCGTGTGTGTGGTTGGCTAGCATGGTTTGAATTTCGAAGCGGTTGTTTGCTTTTGGTGGGATGAAAGAGAGACGGCGAAACCTGCGTTTGCTCACCTGGAGCTGCCGTCCGTTCAGGTGCGTTCGTAAACAAAACGGCGGCTCAATGCTGGAAAGCTGCGCCCTCGGGCCCTATGAAAAAAAATCAGCTGTTTAAGCTTTGATCTTTACTCTCTCTCTCTCTCTGTATATAGTCAGGGATTATGTCTGAAGCAACAGGTTGACTGCAATAGGTGTGAATTTGGACCTTATTTTCCAGCACATGAGCCATAAACTGAAAATGACTAATGTGGTGTGTTATAGATATCATACAGTTGAAGCATCCTATAAATCCTCAGGCTCAAAAGCTTCAAGGATAAAAACATTCTGTATCTGAAGAATAACAGACCTGATTATAACAACGGGCCCCCCTTCCTAATTTCTACCATGCACGCGAAAGAGATCAAACTGGAAATTGTAATTGTTGTGTATTATCAGGCGTATTACAGGTGAAGCACACTATAAATCTAGTGATTATAAAGTGTCTGGGAGATGAAAGGGAGCCGGCTGAATTCTCTTGTCCATAGAACAAGTGCAATCGACTCGATTCTTTTATTTTTCAACATGTAATGCAGGTCAAGGACACATAAATTGTATGCTTGGAAAACTTTAAACATATAAATGTTCTGTGCTATGAAGCTCACTGGCCTACTGTATTATTAGTGGTATTGTTACCATGTGATTTTTTTTTTTTTTACATAATCACAGGTTTGGAGTAGAGGTGGTTATTTTATATTTACCTTTAATCTAAATTCTATTGACCCTCTTAAAATGATAATAAATGATCACAAAAAAGGAGATCATTTTAACACCAGGTGTTGGATTTTTCCTTTTAATTTCTGTTGCTCACGCGACAGAGATGAAACTGAACA
The DNA here is from genome assembly GCA_030347435.1 of Clarias fuscus. NCBI lineage: Eukaryota > Metazoa > Chordata > Actinopteri > Siluriformes > Clariidae > Clarias > Clarias fuscus. The sequence goes on from CM059219.1 coordinate 13,027,298, forward strand.
CCGTAATTGTGTGTTATCAGGTGTGTTACAGGTGATGTGCACTGTGAATCCAGTGTCCATGAAATGTAGAATAATGTATTAGTTTGTTTGAAAAACATGGAAACTTTGTCTAATTTTAACCAAAGGTGAAATACAGTCAAAGGACAAATAAAAATAAATAAATAAATAAATAAATAAAACTCATAATAACAGCTTTTTGTTTGAGTTTCAGTAGACCTACGGATCTTATTTTTAAATTACTAAAAGAGATATTTTCTAATTCTACGTTTTACTGTTTAATATTTAAAATTAACACCTGTAAACTGGAGATGATTGTGCATTTCATTAATAATCTCACAAACGTGGATTATGGAGTATGGAGTTCAGTGGCTGCAGTGTGTGTGTGTCTGTATGTATGTGTGGTATGATGTACAGTATGTCATTAAATAAATGGTATAAAATACGAAAAGTTCTGCATCTATATTTTACAATGCAGAGATGATAACCAGAGGAAAATAATAATGTAAAGTTGATTATGCAACTGGTTATATAAAGTATCAAGGAGTATAAAGATACTTTCCAGATAGAACCCCTTAGAAAGCAAAGTATATATATGAGAGCTGTCAGCATTTAAATCTTTTTTCATCTTTATGTAATTATGTTACTGAGAAATGGGCATTTTAGGTCTCTTTTATTTTTAATAGGTAATGCAAATGAATGCATACACCAGTATTTATTCATAAAGTGTGTTGTCATAACTAAGTATATCGGTTACACGTTGCTCTGTACATTCTCAATGTGACGTAGGGCGCATCTAATTTGACAAATTCCAGAAGCGGATCTCAGAAATGTGCTAAGGGAGACAGTTTTGTGAACAGTTTAGAGTCACAGAACTGGCACAATCTAATAGGCCCAGATTCTAGAACTGTTCTCAGACCCATTTTGGTTTTGCACCTATAACTTCCTGCTGTAGAATTTATCCAATCAAATACTTCATAAGTCATATTAAGGAAGTTTGGAAAAATTTGAATTTATTTGCATGAAATCATTTTAACGCATTATTGATTTTGAATTAGTCTCAAGCGTTAACACGTTAATGCTGACAGCCCTAATAATAATATAAAAAGGTTCCATTGTGGCTGCCGCTGCATAACAACAGAACAAGAGACTAATTTGCATATTATTTGCACACTTTGCTGTGATTGGTCCATGGCTACTGTCAGTGTCAACTTAAGAAGCTTATAGAAACTGTAAATGTAATAAGAATGTGATGGATACTTTAGGTGAATGTGCATGATATGGATTATAAGGGTTATGCTGGCACAAATGTGGTTATATGTGTGATGTAGGCCCAAATGTAGTGGCTCTCAAATAACAAAACATGTTGTCTACAGAAACTTTATCTTTCATTCAGTGTCTTACTGTCACCTTCTAGTTAAAAAATGTTGAAGTTTAAGGATGCATTACTGGAGTAGAGATCCTCAGCAGTGTGCACTATCTATCAATCACTAGCATGTATAGTTTTATTATTAAAACTTTTCCCTGTTTCAACAACTGAACCTTGAGAAGCTTTGCTGCTGCCAAAGTCGAGTAATTGCTGCTTACTCAGAGATTACTCTGATAAATTACTCAGCTAATTGAAATAATGGTATTTGCCAAAGCTGGTAATTACTTCCAAATAATTAACCATGTGTGATTGAAGTGCCTTGAGAGCGGCTAATCAAATAATTTGACCTCGCAGATTTGATTTGAGACATTTCATAGTGAGTGTTTAAGCGTCATCCTGTGAGGAGGAACGTTGTGCCCTGGGGTGCTCATTTACTCATCTTGTTTATTTATTTACCCCCAGGGTATGTTGAGGCAGTGGCTTTCACGCTAACACTGCTGTGTTTCCTTTGATAATAATGCTTCTGCTTAGCATATCAAACAACACAGCAACAATTCCTGCTATACTGTACTTTACGTTTAAAGACTCTGTCGTCCCCCATTGGGTTTTTTTTTTTTTTAAAGGTGTGAAGCAGTAAGCAGGAGTGTTAATTGGGTGTGAAGAGAAACACAAGGCCTACGTCCATGAACGACCCCTCAGAGGCTCAGGGTTAAGCCTGCGATAAAGAATGAATTTCCTGTTTCCAGCTTGTTTTAATGCCTGGAAGTAAAAGTAAAAAGAGCACCCTGTGTGGTAGGGTTTATAGACATTTTTAAGCTGATCTAAACCTGTGCCCTTAACTCTTCCATCACTGAATGCCAATACAATTTGTTGACATTTTTTGTGCTGCTGTTCGGGGGCTAAGCTTATTAGTGGGGTCTTTGGGAAAGATGACATCATTACATGGAAGTGTGTGAATGTATTGAGTTTACTAAACCCCCTAAATCTGCTACCTTGCCCCACAACTTACACATACCATCCTTCGTACTTTTTAATCTTTGAGTAAACAGGATAGGGAGCCATTAGTTTTAAGATTCAACAGAGTGACATTTGAATAAAGCATGTGTTTAAAACATCACAATAAATGAATAAAAACTTAATAAAATAAAGAAACAAATAAAATGCCTGACACTTATTTGTGTTTCAGTTTTGTGATTTAAGTGTTTAAAAGAGTGCAACAACAATAATAATGAATTTAAAAAATTTAAGAAATAAATCTAAAATGTATCCTAAATATTAATATTATTAAAGAAATGAAATGCAGAGTCAATATATATATATATATAATGACACACACATACACCTCAAAAGGCACATACACGATGAGAATGAACAATGGTTGTGCTTATCCACTAGTAAATTCAACAAATTAAATAACTGCTGTATACACGCACACACACGGCTTAGAAGTGTGTGTGTGTGTGTGTGTGTGTGTGTGTGTGTTGGTGGGTGGATGGGGGTCTTGCCACAGCCTATAGCTCAGCAATTACAGTGTGGGTCTCCTGAGAGGATTATATGAAGTGCTTAAGGGAGAACAATTGTTTCATCTCGATGGGCAGAAAGCAGCTGCATTGGCGTGTGAGCGCGTGTGTGTGTGTGTGAGAAAGAGAGAGAGAGAGAGAGAGAGAGAGATAGAGAGAAAGATGTAATGTAGTGTCTGAGTCATACTATGTATTTTTATGTCTCTTATGTGTTTTGACATTTTGTTGTTTATTTGCCAAGAGATAGTGAATGAAACAAAAATGAAATACAATAAAAATAGAGCTAGTGATTTACCACTTAGGAATAGAAATATTTTTAGATTTTTATTTATATGTATAAACTTATAATGCTCCATTTTCCTGTCATTTCTTCTGTGTAGTAATGCTGTTACAAATAGGGACATAATTTATTTTCTTTAATACTTCTGTTGCAACCAATGGCACCATCACTAATGTTTAGTAATTATTGATTCTGATGGGCTAATTCACAGAATTCTTCATCACTTGACTATATTAAGGCCTAACTTTAAACTTACGTCATGGCAAAATCAAAAGAATTCAGACAGCACCTTAGAAAAGTAGACATCCACAAGTCTGGCTTATCATTGGGAGTAATTTCCAAATGGCGGAAGGTACAACATTCATCTGTACAAACAATACTAGACAAGTATAAACATCATGGACCACGCAGCAATCATACCGCTCAGGAAAGTGCTATATACTTTGGTACAAAACATACAAATTAATTTCAGAACAATAGCAAAGGATCTTGTAGACCAAGTAGACAATGACCCCAATCGTATTTCCAAAGTTGTGTAAAATTGCATAAGGACTTATCACTTGTTAGTTACAGTAGTCTCGTTGCTTCACTGTGAAAGCTAAATAAATGAATGGCTGATCACCTTCACTGAACAATAGTATACTGAACTGTGATTTTACATCATTTCATAATAATACTTGGACGTAGACATCCTTTTCCTTCTCTAATTAACAGTAAAACTCATGAACATTGTTGTGTTTACACAGTGTCCCCTTCATTCTTCCATTTGTCTGTGGAACATTTACATGATTTTTGAAATTTTGCATAATAAAATAAGAGGGCACTTTTGGTGCAACAACAAATGAGTGAGAGCACAGGAGGAGAAACAGGCAGATAAGTGACACAGCAACATGCTAATTGAGCACATTCCTCCGGCGTTTCTCATGAGGGATTGAACTTAGTGAAGCAGACAAGCGAAATGCTAATGAGAGCTGCATCAGTGAGCTGCATCGCCTCCCAGGAGGTTTGATGTTCAGGACCTTAAATTCACTCACATTACTTCAGTTTCACTACATAGAGAAATGAAAAACAAAGTGTTTGGGTTGGATGATGTGATGAATTCATGCTATGGTAATCATGCATTATGTCCATCTGTAGTGAGTTAAACAGCAGGTTTTATAGAGCGGTTCATGGTAAGGTGTTAGTTAGCTAGTGACATCACATATTACATCTACAGGTTGTCAGCGGATGAGATAAATATGTGTATTTAAGTAGCTACTTAGCTGTATTCTTCTTGTTCTATTTCATAACTCAATGTGTCTATATTATGTGTATTCTGCCATCGTGTCACTGACTTTTCTTGGAGCCTGATGGTGAGCTTAACAGTTTAATAATAATAATAATAACACTTATTATTATTATTACTATTATGTGGAAATATGAAGCTGTTCAGGTTACAGGTTACAAATGGAATCCATTCCCAAGTTTTGTCTTTAAGCTGTAAGTCAGAACAGGCACATTTGCCTTATATTTTGTGGCAATTAGTTAAATGTTTGTCATAGTATATGGCATATATTTTGCCTAAAATATTTTAAACATAAAAATTCAGAATACTAAATACTGAATAATAATAATAATAATAATAATAATAATAATAATAATAATAATAACAACTTACCAATGACCAATGAAATTTCACCTCTTTATGATCTTTATTATTTCCATTATTGTTATATTTATTATTTAAATTGCGATTATTTAAATTTTGTTTAATGCATCACCAGTTCTTGCATCAGATTAATGCTTTAGAAGAATGGTTGTAAAAAGTTACAAAGAAGGTTCATTTTAGTTGTTTGTAAATTTGACTTAAGCTGGGGTCTGCCTGTATATAGTAGAGTAGACAGCCAACCAGGTTTTATCCTACAAGAAGTGTACAAAAGACTTTTGTGGGTTTACTTCATTTCTCATGCTGCCATTAGACTCCTCACTGGTGTACTGACACTGCAAAATAGCTAGCTTTTGGGTAGAATTGGGTATTTTATGTCACTAAATGTGGCCCACCTAGTTTTTTGTATCAGGAAGTTTGTGAATTTTTCTTACAACCTGTTGGTGAACTTGAGCAATTATTATACTCATTTGATACACATATATAAAAAAACTTCTAATATTTCTCTGAACATTTTAAATCCATACAGGACCTGAAGAAAGGGCAAAGTATAGAACTTATCATTCTTTACGTTTGTGGTAAGAAATGTGTACAAAAGACTAGAGGTGTAACAATATGCACAAATATTAGCATTGCAAAATCATTTGCTTGTGCAACTGCGATTTCTTAGGGTTTATTGCTCTTTACTGAGAGACTAGATGAAATATTTGCAGTGAAAATTTAGATTTTTTTTTTTAAACCTCAATAGAAGAGTTTTCTATCCACCACCTGTTGATTAAGAAAAGAACGACAGTAGCAATAATAATTATTCTGAAGTAGCACAAAAAAGCTCTTAATTATGGATTCTTTTTTAAATAATTATAGTAATGTAACTCAAAGTGCTGCTAAAAATGTTGATATTTGATACTTTCAATCTCAATCCAGGCAAGATCTGAGTCTCTAAATTATTGTCATTATCTTCATCATTATTACACAAATTATCATCACCTTAAAGATGGTGAGGGCAGTGAGCAAAGATGGAGGCTTAATGATTTGTTCACTGCTTTCAGATGAGAACGGAGCAATTAATTACTGGTAATTAATTTTACCTTCTTTTGGAGCCCGTCACAGTGGAACCTTATGTTTAATCCGGCTCATCTCGAATTGATGGGAACCCCTTTTATCCCGACTCTTCTGGAGGTAAGGAGGAACAATCTTTTTATTCATGTGCCTCCATGCTAACACACACATGCACACACACACAGAGTGAGAGAGAGAGAAGAGAGAAAGAGTCTGGCCCTGATTAATGGTTGCTAATTAGCAATGTTAATGACCAGGTGTGCGAATGCAGGCCAGCTCCTCTCAGCATGGAGCTGCTCCTCATTGAGAGACTTGAAAATTCATTCCCACTGACCTCTTCTCCTCGGGCCAGCAACCCACGATGCATCACTCGATCATTACCCAGAGAGCTGAGTGGAGGGAGGCCGGGGCCTGAGAGCTGCCTGTGTTCCCGTTTCTACCCTCCTGGATTGTATTAATTAAGCACAATCCTAGCCAAGATGGTAGGGGGCAACTGGGAATGGGGTGAGGGAACGGGGGTGCTGGGGTTGTTGAAGAGATGTAGGGATGGAGAGAAGGAGGAGGTGGTCCAAAGGGAATCAGAGCAATGGAAACCACACAATCATGGGTGTCAGAAATTACTCATTAATTTAAGGCTTTGTAATGCTCAATAATGATCAAGCTGTGATGGAAAAATGGACACTCAGTAAACTTACAGCTATTTTACAAAATATACAGGATCGCCTTAATGACTTACTGGTTATACAGCACAGTGTACAATCTTTTTGTAGAAGGCACATTTAGCTCAAGTTTAGATCAACTTTTTCAATTCAATGTTATTTAATTTAATATAATTTTAGCACTTTCAACAGGGATCATTGTTGCAAAGCACCTTTACAGAATTATATGGAAATTAGTGTAAAAAGTGTGTGGAAACATGCATAAATTATAGTTATCAGAGTGTCCCTGATGAGCAAGCCGGGGCAATGGTGGCAAGGAAAAACTCCCTGAGATGAGAATAGGAAGACACCTTGAGAGGAACAAGACTCAACAGAGAACCCATCCTCATTTTGGTGATATCAGATTGAACAGCAGTCATACTGTGTATTAGGATGCTGGAAGTTCAGAGCAGGATCAACTACGATAGCATAAGGGAAAGCTCCATGGAAAGTAAAGCAACCAATCACTTAACTTTTCAGTTTTAACATAAACATAGAAACTGTGTCTATGTCCCAAACATGAATTGGAAGGCTATTTCATAACTTTGGGGCTTTGTAAGGAAAAGGCTTTGTAGTTTTCATAATACAAGGTATCAGCAAATAGCCTGCACCCTTTGATCAAAGTAGGCATGACAGATCATAAAACATTAGCAGCTGACTCAGGTACTGTGGTGTGAGACCATTTAGTGCTTTATTGGTCAATAGTATCATTTTAAAATCAATGCAACACATGCACATGCACTGGTAGCCAACGTAGTGTGTATAAGATAGGGTTGATGTGCTCATATGTAGTGTTTATAAGATAGCGCTGATGTGCTCAAATCTTTTGGTTCTAGTGAGGACCCTGGCTGCTGCATTCTGGACTAACTGGAGCTTGTTTATGCACCTTGTAGAACACTCAGAGTAAAGCATTACACTAATCTAACCTAAACGTGACAAAAGCATAAACTAGTTTTTCCTGTATCATGCAGTTACAATATATTCCTTATCTTGGCAATATTTCTAAGATTAAATAGTGCTATCCTAGTAATATTATCTACATGAGCTTCAAACGAAAGACTGTAGTCAATAATCACACCAAGGACTTTTACTGCTACACATGATGAAACAGAAAGGCCATCCAAAGTTATTGTGTTATTAGAAAATCTGAATTTCTGTCTTGTCAAAATTAAGTAGAAGGAAGTACCATGCAGTATCTATTTTCCTTCAACATCCTCAACAATATTAAGGAGTCTCTCATCTGGCTTTGCTGAGACATATAACAGTATCTAATACCACACATATCGCGTCACATAGAATGACAATTACAATCTACAAATTGATAACGATCAGCCAAATAAGACCTGAGCCAGGAGAGGGCTGTTCGCTTAACTCCTATAACATTTTCTAATCTATCATGGAGAATAGTATGATCAGTGGTGACAAAAGCTACACTAAGGTCAAGTAACAAAAGCAAGGAGACACAATCCTGATCAGAGGCCAGAAGTAGGTCATTTACCAGTTTCACCAGCACTGTCTCACTGCTATGATGAGGCCTAAATCCTGACTGATACGTCTCATGAATGATATTGCTAATATACAGGGTGGCCCATTTATATGGATACTCCTTAATGAAATGGGAATGGTTGGTGATATTAACGTCCTGTTTGTGGCACATTAGTATATGTGAGAGGGCAAACTTTTCAAGATGGGTGGTGACCATGGTGGCCATTTGGGTCGGCCATCTTGGGTCCAACTTTTGTTTTTTCAATAGGAAGAGGGTCATGTGACACATCAAACGTATTGGGAATTTCACAAGAAAAACAATGGTGTGCTTGGTTTTAACGTAACTTTATTCTTTCATGAGTTATTTACAAGTTTCTGACCACTTATAAAATGTGTTCAATGTGCTGCCCATTGTGATGGATTGTCAATGCAACCCTCTTCTCCCACTCTTCACACACTGATAGCAACACCACAGGAGAAATGCCAGCACAGGCTTCCAGTATCCGTAGTTTCAGGTGCTGCACATCTCGTATCTTCACACCATAGACAATTGCCTTCAGATGACCCCAAAGATAAAAGTCTAAGGGGGTTAGATCGGGAGACCTTGGGGGCCATTCAACTGGCCCACGACGACCAATCCACGTTTCAGGAAACTGTTCATCTAGGAATGCTCGGACCTGACACCCATAATGTGGTGGTGCACCATCTTGCTGGAAAAACTCAGGGAACGTGCCAGCTTCAGTGCATAAAGAGGGAAACACATCATCATGTAGCAATTTCAAATATCCAGTGGCCTTGAGGTTTCCATTGATGAAGAATGGCCCCACTATCGTTGTACCCCATATACCACACCATACCATCACTTTTTTTGTTTCAACAGTCTTGGAGGGATCTATCCAATGTGGGTTAGTGTCAGACCAATAGCGGTGGTTTTGTTTGTTAACTTCACCATTCACATAAAAGTTTGCCTCATCACTGAACAAAATCTTCTGCGTGAACTGAGGGTCCTGTTCCAATTTTTGTTTTGCTCATTCTGCAAATTGTGTGCGCCGATCTGGGTCATCCATGTTGAGATGCTGAGGCAAATCCAACACTGAACCAGTTTCACGAAACTTAGCAAGCAGTTTGCTAACTGTAGCATGGGAGATGGGTGGTCTCGTAGGGTGTCTTGCATTGAAATCTGCTGCAATGACCCGGTTACTGCGTTCACCAGATATCAACACAATTTCGATCCGCTCATCACGTGTTAACCTCTTCGACATGTCAATGGCTGTGAACAAAGAGAAACTTGTAAATAACTCATGAGAGAATAAAGTTACGTTAAAACCAAGCACACCATTGTTTTTCTTGTGAAATTCCCAATAAGTTTGATGTGTCACATGACCCTCTTCCTATTGAAAAAACAAAAGTTGGATCCAAGATGGCCGACTTCCAAATGGCCACCATGGTCACCACCCATCTTGAAAAGTTTGCCCCCTCACCTAAACTAATGTGCCACAAACAGGACGTTACATCACCAACCATTCCCATTTTATTAAGGTGTATCCATATAAATGGCCCACCCTGTAGATATGCTAACATAGCTGCTTTGCTACAACCTTTTCTAAGATCTTGGAGATAAAGGAGAAGTTTCATATTTGCCTTTAGTTGGACAGGGGTCAAGGCCAGGTTTCTTAATTAGGGGTTTAAAAACTGTAGTCATTGCTGAGTGAAGAGCTGACTATTTCTGGTGTTATCCATTTGAGAAAACATGTAGGTACATTTTCCAGAAACAAGTGAAAGGAGCAGGTGCAGGAGGTCATTTGTACCAAAAGCAATCAGTGTGTACAGCTTATCACTGTGCTGGGACACTGTTTTAGACTGAATTAGTCTTTGGACAAGCTTCAACAATGTTTACATCTCACTACACCACATTACACTCTCACACTCTACTGAACGTAGCTAGCCTCATTGAGAAGAGAGAGAGAGAGTGTTTGTGTGTGTGTGTGTGTGTGTGTGTGTGTGTGCGAGAGAGAGAGAGAAAGAGAGAAAGAAAGACAGATGGTCTTCACTTTGTGACCTTCTACTAAGCACAAACTATTCCCATCCCTAATTACATATATCATGCGGCCAAAAGTATGTGGACACCTGACCTTGACACTCATATATGCAGGAATGTTCCATTTCATAGAAATTATTTAAAGGTGTTGTTATTATAACAGCTGCCATTCTGCCAGGAAAGGTGAGGTGATTAATGAGATTAGGTAATGAGGTCTGGTGCGCAGAAGAAGGTGTTCTATAAGGTTCAGGTCATGTCTTTATGCACCTTGCTTTATGCTTAGGGGAATTGTCATGCTAGAACATGTGTGTGCCATTTAATTCAAAAAGTTGGCAGAACACCTGAAAAACCTTACTGGAATAATGACTTTTTAAGCTTTTACACACAATTTTTTATTTATTTTTTATAAACGTAGCTACTTTCACTTTCACATATAATTAATTGATAATATTAACATTTTTATATTAACAACTATTTTGTTCTTTAAGCTGCCACTTTCACTGAATTTAGACAAGGAATATCAGAGAGAGAGAGAAAGAGCAAAAGTGTGTGTGAAACGATGGACTACACACACACACACACACACACACACACACACCACACACACACACAGGTAGGATTTCGTGATAACCGGTGGCAGGACTAAGATGGCCTGCTTAATTCTCGTCCATTCTCGGGCTTGTGAGTGGGAAAGTAGCGTTTATCACACGGCGCGCCACTGAGCTAGGGTTCCCACACACTCTAGTTACATTATTATGGGGTTCGTGGACGTTGCTGGCCAATCGTGACCCTGGGTTCTGGTCAGCTGACCCTGGGTAGGACAACATGGCGGAAACTCAATCTGTGCGATGGAGTTTCAGGCCGAGCCCATTGATAGCCACCTCCTCTGTCACTGCACTGCAATTTTCAGCTTCAGTTTCACCTTTTGCTTTCATGCTGTGCTGTTCGCTCCCAAGAGCTGGTCTGTGTGTGTGTGTGTGTGTGTGTGTGTGTATGTGTGTGCAGGTGTGGGTGTGAGAGAGAGAAAGAGAGAGAGAAAATAGAGAAAGACAGTTTGGAGTGGACTTTTGTACACAGGTGTTATGATGGAGCACCACCTAGCTGACATTACAGCCGTCTTTGCAGAGTCTGTGCTTCTCAATAACACTCTTTTACAATGTTACTTCCTGCTGGGTGATATCACACCATTTCTCCTCCAGCTAAACTCATGGGGGTGCATGAGTTTCACCAGGTCAAAAACATCATGGGAATTAGTTATTTTTGGGAAAAAACATTCAAACTTGGCTACATTAGATTATTTAACCAAGATACACTTGTCTCATACATCAATACATATCATACAACATTTATTAGATTATTTGTTAAGGACAACCTCTTCACTCAATTCCAAAGCTTGCAACTGTATAACTAAATATAACTTTCAGCTAGCTTTAACTGCATAAGCCAATTCCATAAACTGTAAGATATTTTTCTAGCTACTATTGTTTTTTGTTGGCACTGATTACTGAACAGGCCACAGCCACAGGCACCAAACTACAAGCAACCGGAGTGATGGCTTTGTGACAGAGAACACTATTGAAACATTCAATAATGTGGACTCAATAATACCTTTTTTAATGAGGTTAAGCGTGTTTTGTGCAAGTTATGTTCTAGAGAGATTTACTGCACATGCTTTCTGAGAGGAAAGGATGAGCTTGATTTTAAAGTCATTTTAAGGTTGAGTTGTTTTTTATGTGACGGAGGTACTGATTTGTGAGTATTTTCTTACAAATTTTTTGATGCCTTAATTAATTGAATGAAAAGATTCAAAACATTTATTTTCATTTATTTGCCCTGTATATGAAACTGTAGCCCATTTAGCAAGGAGCATTGCTAGGCTTTTTTTTTTTTTTTTTTGCTTTACTGTATATTAATAAATATGGCCAATAATTTTTGTGCACAACCTAGGCAATATGATTTTGAATTTTAATTTAAATCCCAAATAAGGTAGAATGGTGGCTTAATGGGTTGCACTGTTGCCTTGCACCTCAAGTGTGCATGGAGTTTGCATGTTCTTCCCATGCTTGGTGAGATTCCTCCGGTTTCCTCCCACACTCCAAAGAAATGCAGATTAGACTAAGGAGCATTCCCAAATTGCCTGTAGTGTGGGGGTGTGTGTATGTGTGTGCCCTGCGATGCATTGCCACCCTGTCCAGCCATTAACCAATGCATTGTTGCTAGTATTCATGGCGCTTGGGTTTTAAGAGATTAATAAAAAAAAGAAAGCATGGATTAGTTAATTAATATACATAATTATGAGAGATATTTAATTACAATGGCATAGTGATTAGCACTGTGGCCATGCACTCTCAGGGTCAAGGGTTCGAGTCCTACCTCTGGTCTGTGCGCATGGAGTTTCTATATTCTCCCTGTGCTTGGTGGGTTTCCTCTGGGTACTCAGGTTTCCTCCCACAGTCCAAAGGAATGCAAAGTAGGCTTACTGATGTTTCCAAATTTCAAAGTGAATAAGTGTGAGTGTGTTAAGGTTAAGTGACTCCTCCTGACCAACATTCCAGGTTTCACAACATTTGTATGAATGTCTGCTTCATTTCCCATGATACATTGCTCAACATTCAAGGTTTCAACACACACCATAATGAGATATGGGCAGACATGTTTTATAGCAATAATTGCCATATTAGTTGCCATGCCATCTTACATTAATAAATTGCATAACAAATAGTGAATGTTTCAAAACCTTTGAGCTAAATTTATTGATGGTACTGAGATTAGGTAAATCCACCTAGGAATTTGTTTTATGCACGGAAAGTATCAGTTTTAAAATTCGACATTAAGTCTCAAGTTTAAAAATTTAGCATAATGACAGGTGGAATGAAGTTCTCAGACTGTTGAAGATCTTCTCATCTGGTCAGTGTGGGTAAGGAGTGATTGAACGAGTGATTGACATGCTTCCTGTTTGGCTGAAGTGAAACCTGAGCCACTCTTGCCACTTTAAGCTCTGTAGGCAGAAAGTTCAGCTGAACTTGATGGTTAATTCTCATGGCTCTGTGACCCTGTGCGAAAGCAGATAGCCTCTTTTGATATGGGGTGGGGGGGGGGGGGGGGGGCACCGTCTACCCTGCTTGTGAAATGATTCGGACGCAGGTTCACACCCATCAGCTTATCAGTGTCTGTGGAAATAAAGCATTCTATCCTGCTGTGATTAGCATGGAAATCATGTTTTATACTCACCTTTAAAATTTAGCTCACTAGTATATGTGATAAACTATGAATGAAGGGAAGTCTTCTTTATGTATAATATTCGTAAGTTCAATTTCTAAAATAATATATAGTCATGGTGTAATATAAGAATGTATAATTATTATACTGTATATACGTAATTAAATTATTCTTTACAAAATTTTAATAATACATTTCAGTATTTTAAAATACTATTTAAATCCTTACAGGAAATCTTTTGCTTAACATGCTTTTAAACACACACATGTGCATGCGCGCACACACACACACACACACACACACACACACACACACACACACACACACACACACACACACACACACACACACACACACACACACACACACACACACAAAATCACTGCTCATTGACAGAGACTCTGGAAACTGGATTTTTAACAAGGAACCTCTCTAATGACACTTGCTTTTCCTTTACTTGCATGCACACACATGTGGTCACAATGTTAATCATACAATAAATAAACAGTACACGCGTGCATGGATGATGAGTATACGAGTGGCACACGCGCACTGAGATTGAGCATGGGAGACGATTACCCATAATCCCGCAGCGTGCAAGAGAGAAGAACCTCAGGCTCAGTTGTGATCATATGACGCTAGGCAGGCAAAGTGCATGCGTACTAAACGTATGTGAAGACCTCGCTCGTATATCAAGTAAAATTTTATTTAAAAATTGTTCCTCATCTTGCAAAATGCTCGCGGACCAAGTTACTCGCAATCCAAGGTTCCACTGTATTACTAATATAGCTAAATAACCCTAAATACACACATCTTAGTATGACTAAATATAAGAATTAGGATAAAAGGTATATCTTCATCATATATAAAAGGAAATTGCTTTTGTATTTTGCTTTTAAAGAAAATGTAAAGAGGTTTCTTCTTAAATTTCAGTAAATTAAAATAGGAGAACAGGTATTCATTTTCAGTAATACTTGTGTAAAATACATATCTTCCAAAATTGCAAATCCTTTGCTTATAATAATTTTCCAATTAGCACCCAAATTTTTTCCACCCCATTTTGCATACCTTTTTTTTGTATATGAAACACATATTGATCAGCTTGTAGACACAAATGTAACTGCTCATGTTAATACATAACTTTGTAATCAAGGTCTCTTCAGTTTTCTTTATGACTTTCTGCATTCCTATGCACATCGTGTAATTATTCATCACTTTTTACTCAATAATTCAGTTGAATTCCATGCAGCAAAAATGTGACGAGACACACAGTGCTAACAACTCAAGGCTGACACCTTTCCACTGTGAACATTTGGACAATATTTATAAGACTCTAACATTCAGAGTGGAAATAACTTTACCAAGGCCATGTTCCTGTTAGCTCTCTCACTGTTCCCATTGTAAGTGTGTGTTAGCATTCATGTTACTAATTAAATTAAAAAGTTTAAACTATTTCACTGTGGGAACAAAAAAAACAAAAACAAAAAACATGAAGCGAACTGTAGGACACCATTTACCTTATAGTAACAACATTCAAATCGGATTGTCAAATTGGATGTTTTAACAAATGTTAGTAAGATCTGTCCACCAATTTCCATGAATAATTTTTTTAAACAAAACAAAAAAAAACACAGAACATACACCATTAATTGTTCAGTGCTTGTGCAAGTATCACATTTAATACTCCCTCTCCATGTTTAGATGGTTAGAATTTGTTGAAATAATTTTAACAAATTTGCTTTGTGGATCTTGTTGTAAAGTGTCCAAACTGCAGTGGTTAAGGAAGTGGTTGAATTGAAGATGGACGGTATTCATTAAAATTGCATGTACGTTTTTGGTTTTGCACTTTTAAGGAATGATTTATAAATTAATCTGCATGTAATTTAAAAAAAAACTTTTGTTGATTTGTTGGCCTTCAGCTGTGTGGAAACAAACTCCACTCTTATATACTTGTTAGTTGCATTCACTATCTCCAGTTTATCCTCACATACATCTCAGTGACATGAAACACACCATATGTAGCCAATTAAAGAAAAGCACTTATGAGACCACAGCTAACAAAGATCTGAGAAAGGAAGTACACACACACACACACACACACACACACACACACACACACACACACACACACACACACACACACACACACACACACACACACACACACATGCATGGTTACACACAAAAAATAATTATCCATATTTAGGATACATAAAATGTAATCCTTTAAATTTTATTATTATTTTTAAACTTAACATAATAATCATCATACATTACTGACTATAGTTACTGATTATTACATTTTATTAATTACCTGCAGATCGCTAAACATCAACCAGATACAATTTGATCATACAAATATGCCAAAGAGGAAGTAAATGAAGTAAATGGAATTTTGGTGGACTCTCATTTCAATCAGGTTTAACCAGAGATGGCATAAGAACATGTACTCAATACTCGTGTAAAGGTACAAGAACTTAAATGTACTCCACTACAAGTAGAAGTACTTAGTACTACTAAGTATGTTTTCTAAAATGTACTTTAAGTACAAAAGTGCAAATGACCCACAAAGAAACATCTATCCCACTGAGTTAGTGATAAACAGTATTTTATAACACAGTTGAAGTAGATGCTGTTCATAACATAAAAGTACAAATCTAATACAGATTGATAGGGACAAGATTTGACATTAATTAAAGGAATGGCAGGCATTGTTAGCGCCATTCATCACTAGCTGGCTGCTGCCCTGTATAATGCAAGTAGCCTACACAATTAAATATGGGCATACTATAAATATACAGCATACAATATGGTTTAAAGACATGCCAAAACATTGTAATTCTAAGCATATTCTAAGAACAACAGTGTTATTGGTGTGAAACATAAACCAAATGTGTTTACAACTCTTTTGCTCAATATGTTAGCTAGTTAGCTAAATTGCTTCTAATCTCATTTGGGATGCTTGAAATAGAGGCCTGAAAAATCTGTAGCCCAGAGACCAAGTAGGTGGGATCTGTTGCCCAGGTAACCATCAATCACTTTGTTGAGTTAATCAATCTGCATTTTCATAAAGGCCTGCCAGTCATTTATGTAAACTTGGACTGGTGGAATTGTTTTGTTCCTGTCTTTCCTACGTGGGGTGAGTGACAGTATAAACGCTTATGTTTAGATTAGAAAAATCAATGCACTTTTGTGTGATTGTCAGCTGAAAAAGGAACAAGTCACTATTTAAAATGTAGGGAGTAAAAGCAAAGGTTTTTCATCAAAGCAAGTAGTGAGCAGATGTAAGAAGTATTACATATAGAAAATATAAAATTAAACACAAAAATGCTCATGTTCAATAAAAGAGTTTTAGGCTTTTAGGTTGTTGTAGGTTGTGAGTGCTTCATTTAAATGATGCGATATAAATTTAAATTCATGTGAAATGTATTGATACTTATCAGATAAAAAGTCGCTATTGTAACCAAGATTATGTATTATGTTATCATTTTCTTAAAATACCACTCTGAAATCTATTTTAAATCTTGTACTTGATGAATTAAATATTCTGACTGAGACTCTGATAAACATTGAGATTGGTATAGATGACTATACTACTATATTTTGGAGTGTCCATTCCAAATTATAATCCATAATCCTTCAATCCTTGTATCATCTCTGCTCCTGTGGGATGGGTGGTGCTGATGTCCCACCAGTCTCCATCTCCTCGGAAGAATAACTTGACATGATGGCACAAGGCTTCTGCTTTTATTCATATTCCTTCATTGTTTCTCTGTAAGTAATAGGGGAAATAAAAGTGTGCGCGCGTGTAAATACATCTTGAGAAATACATTGAAGATTCATATCTGATATCTAAATCTGGAATTGAATTATGCTTTAATGATTAGAGAATCATTCATTAGCGAGAAAGTCTTCGGCATGATACAGTCTACCTGAAAGCCTAATTACAGCACAACAAAAGAAGACTACATAATAAGAGGACAATTTATATTTTTGTAATCACTTGTAATCACGTAATGTTAACTGCATATTATCTTTTCCTAAGCAAAACCTCTAAAAATGATTAGAGGTTGTTGAAATGTAAAAGAATATGAATTTTACATCACATGACTTTCATTATTTTGTAAAAAAAAAAAAAAATTTTTTATGTAGAAATAAATAATTCATGAGCAAAAAAAAAATCACCCATGAATATAAATAAATAATAAATAATAAATAAATAATAAATAATTTACAAAAATAGAGTAACGAAATGACTCAGAATTAAGAGAAAGCAAGAATGAATGTGCAAGTGTGTTTTTAATAAACCTACACCCTACATAGGAACAGGACTATGATTATGAACTAGAGTAAACAACAAACACAATTCTAGTCCAAGTTAATAGTCATAGCCCAGGTCCTGTTTTGGTTAAACAAGGTCAGGAAGGGGTCCCATACAGTCAATTCTGAAGTGGAGTGATGTGACATCTTCCTCAAAGCAGGGCAGCAGTACAACATTCTCATCAGGTCAGGAGGTAGCGATGTTCTCAGCAGGGTATGGTGGCATTGCGCTGTTCTCCGTGGAGTGGGGTGGCATAGCAGTGCTATCAGTGGGACAGAGTGGCATAATGGCATTCTCAGTGATGCTGGGTGACATAGTAATGTTTTTAGTAGGGCTGTGTGGCACAGCAAATCACAAGTGAAAATTCATAACATTTTTGACAAGTTTTTACAATTAATAGCAGATTATTATTAGTAACAGTTTTGTTGTAACAGTTTGTAGGTAAAAAAGTTCACAGAGTTCTTTCTAACACAGTTATAGCAGTTATAATAGAGTCCTATGTGATTCATAACTACATCCTACCTAATAATTTGTAGCTAATGTGTAGCCAATTCATAGGTTATTTAAGACTTGATGTATCATAGTACTTATATCCTTGTCTCATTTATAGATCATCCTATAATTATTTTAATTTGTACATTTAAATTGTTGGGTTACATTTAACAGCAAAGAAAAAGCCCTCCACACGGCTTTAGTATGGATTTTCTGTTTTTGATTTATAGGGTGGTTTAAAATCAAGTGTTTGTATGTATAGACACTATTAAAAAACCTGTCTCAGATGCTATTCCAAAAACGTCTAGCAACCTTGTGATTTTAATATTCCACTTAAAATCCACTTATATGTGCATAACTTGACACTAAACATGCATAACGTTCCTTTCATAAATAGAACAAGAAAGGAAAAAACTTCATTGCTAATGTGTAGCCAATTTGTAGTTAATTTAAAGCATATGACATCACAAAATCATGCAAACAAGAACTGTCAATAAATTACATTTCTGGACAATTCAGTGCTCTCTACAACAATCTGCTTAGCTGATTCAGTTTCCTCTGCAAAATGTTAATATGATAATTTTTTTTATATATTTAAAAATTTCTTCTGACCTGATGAGAATGTGACACACACACAAAAAAGTGAAATATTTTTAACTTTTACATTATACGTTACATACCAATACATTACAGGTAAAAATGATAGACGTTTTTCTATAGGTAAGAAATGCTGACAGTTACAACCGTTCCTACTCGCCCATTCACTTATTGTCTATACTGCTTTATTCTGTGTACAAGGTCGCAGGGAACCTGGAGCCTATCCTGGAGACTTAGGGTACGAGGCAGGGTACATCCTAGATGGGGTGTACTGTACACTACAGGGAATTTGGTAATGCCAATTAGCCTAATTTGCATGTTCTGGGACTGTGTGTGTGTTGCATGTTATTGGAAACCGGAGCACCCGAGGAAAACAGCCAAGCACAAGGAGAACATGCAAACTCCACGCACATGAACCCGAGGCGAGAATCAAACCAGGACTCGCACAGTGCTAACCACTAAGCCCCCCAACCTTTCCTAAAGTACTCTTATTCTTATTTCATTCTTTGCCTCATTCCTATTTGTTGTTTATAACCTACTATCATGAGTACCCGTCATCAGCGGGTAAAGAGTTTGTAGAAATAGTTATTAGATTAGAGCTGAAAATAAGCTGTTCAGCATTAATTTAATAAATAAGAAATTTAAGAAATAAAATTTTCTAAGGTTATGTATCTTACGCCTTGAGTATCTTATGCTTATATGTATAGCCACGCCCACCTCAAGGGGAAAAAGCGATATATCCATACAAATTTTTCAAAATTCACTGTCTGTTGTGGAACATAACTGCTCATAATGTCCTTTTTACTCAACATTTTGTTTTCATTCATGGTTCAGATTTAACTTTAGACAAATACTGAAGGGCTGGCAAAGTTCCATTACATTTTATCCAGTGACAAAATTGGCTGTGACAAAATTGGCTGGATACACATACAAACATACAGATAGAAATTTTTCTGAGACTGGTTTCAGGTCCTACAATGTATGAAACATAAAGATATCATTGAAAGAGTGAGTTCTGACCAATGTGCAGGCAAAGCTTTTCTTTTATTTATATAGGTATCTAAGTTTTTATAATCTAAACTATATCAGCTATTTTACTTAATGCAGTATTATGAGGTTTTTCTTTCTGGTGCAATAAGTTTAAAAAGCCAAACTAATTTCCAATTTGCCTAGGCTTGAAAATAGAACAAATAAAGAACAATTATCATGTTCCTTATTAAAGTTTCTGATATTTATTTTTTAAGCAGTTTATTGTGATAGATCATCTGCTCTTCTAAATGATCTAATCAGTTACTTGAAAAGATCATCACAACTGTATTTTGTTTGCGTGGCCCTGTGGTGCAGATCGTTCTGTTTTACCTGTTCATCCTTTATCAATTATTCACCTCCACCATCTGCATTGAAGGGAAGAAGAAAACTCCTTAATAATTAAAGATAAACAGTTCATGGCTCACAACCAAACAGCTGTGTAGTGTGAGGGGTAAAGTTCAGATGATCTGCCGTTATAATAATTTATCTGCATTACAGATGCTCGCTCCTTACAGTATATTTATGACACAACACTGTCATTATCATCACTAAGTCTTAAAGTCTTTTTGGATCTCTTCATACTTGGGGATTGTGTTTTAAACTTAAAAACAAGGGTTTGTATTTAAAGACAGCAGTCTAGACATTTCACTTTTCAATAATTCACTTAGAATCCACTTAAGTATAGGCATAAATCAATTCTGAACACGAATAACTAATAATATCACAGAATTTCTATCATATGATTTTTTTTGTTGCTATTTGGAAGCAAATTCTGGCTATATAATGGAAACCAACCCATGAAACAATATCATAAATTTGACTGTGCTTGTAAGAGAATTATCAGTATAAATGGAAATTAATCTTCAAAATGAAACCCCTACTCAGTAACACTAATGCAGTCTTCTACAGTTTCCTCAAAATAGCAGCAATTATCAGTCTGATGCCATTTGAATGGAAGCATTGACATAACTTTTGCATAGCAACTATGAATATGGCTAAATTTAAAAAACACAATATTGGGCTTAATGTTTTGCATTTCAATGTTATGGCTGATCAGGGTGCATCCTCTGGACGGTGTTTGTCATAACTATGACAGGCCTGAAACCAATGTGGCTTTTCATGGTTTGGATTTTCTAGCTCTGTCCATTTATTCGATCATATTGATATAAATTCTGATATTGTCATTGATTTGTTTGTTGATCACAGAGCTTAATTTAGTGTGTGTGTGTGTTTCCCAGGTGTTCTATTTGCTCCATTTATCATTTTTATGCCAAGGAAGTTCATTCTTAGTCTCAGTCTCAGATGCACCACCCATGGGATGTGGAGTGTGTGATTCACTATTGTACATTTTTCTGGTCGCAACCTTTATGAATTCATAAAAATTTACTCAATTTTATTTTTAAGCATCAAGTTTTTTTAAAATTATTATTTGATTAATAAATCCTAAGTCAATTAAAATATTTTTTTTCTGTTAAACTAGGCAGGTCTTGGTGAAGCCTGTTAATGAAGTGTTCCAGACCATGTAGTGAATGCTAGTATGAGGGATTAGCTTTGCCCTATATACTTAACTTTTTGTTTGCTGGTGTAACTGTGTGTGTCTGTGTGTTTGTGTATAATTATTTTGATGTTTAAGTCATTCTAGTTGCCAAGAGACTCACTTTTTGTATGTTCCAATATATTAAATATAATTTCACACATAGGTGTTGTTCTTTAATAAATTCAAAATTCAATCAATGGTCATGTAGTAAGAGTAACTGCACTTTCACCCCCACCTCATCACCACACCCTTTACTGATTTTTAATAAAAACAGTACAATGTGTGCTGATTATTCCTTACCTGTTTTATAAATGATCAGACAGATCATTTAGCTGAAGAGCATTGAGCCAGATTAAGTCAAGTTGATCGCAGCTCAGAGGACCTGAGAACAAAGTAAACCATGTTGTGTTTTCTAGTTTAATTAAGGCTACATTTCTATTAGGAGTGTTTATACTGACATTCTCTAAGACAAAGAAATGGTCAAACATTTGCACATTGTCTACATTTTGCACACCTGGAACTTTGCACATTGTTTTGCTCATGAGTGGATATTGTTTTTCCATTTCAATTCCATTTCAATTCAATTTTTATTACTTAACATGTTACTTTACATAGTGTAAATTTTACAGGTAAAAGTTTTCTATATTTTCTGTATGGGTATAATTATATAACTTTAATTATTATTATTATTATTATTATTATTATTATTATTATTATTTTAATTCCTTATTTGAATATTTTCTTTTTATACTCCATCTTTTTTATTATATATATTTTTTCAAATTATTTATTTTCATATTCTTTATTTATTTTATGTTCTTTTTTAATTTTTAGGTCATGGGCGGTTGTTCAAGCATTTCACTGCAAATGATATTGTGTATGACTGTGTATATACAAAAGCAGATAAATTTGCAATTTGAAGTAGGAAAGATACATTGGAATTTTTCAGACTAAATCTACAGTTTTACCTTTTCTGCTGAAGTGGCACTAAGATGTCGCACAATGTGTACAATAAGACGTGCATCCTTATGAGATTACAGGAGGGATGTTCGTGGGGTTGCAGTGAAGGGCGGGTGGATTTGGGTGTTGGGCGGTGAAGGGGGAGTGACAGGATGATGGACAATAACGCCAATCCTGAGCTCTTGAAAGAGCATCTTTTAGGTATCAGATGCCTAAAGTTGAGCTTTCTGGTCAACCAGACACCTCCCCTGGGAGCTCACCTGAGCCTGCATCAAAGTGCTGCTTTTTCCTGCTACCTGAAACACACACACACACACATACACAGAGACCTTCTTGGTCTCTGTCCCCTCTCCTGAGATGAAGGTGTGGTAAATCCCACAGGACAGGAAATGTTACACTCTCACCTAAAAGAGACGTGACCTTTTTAATGAATATATATATATATATATATATATATATATATATATATATATATACATATACAAGACAATGCCTTTTTTCATTTCATATTCACCCTCATTTGGAAGAAGAACTTGTCACATCCATTTGTTTATTCTCTAAATGGATGTTGGAAGAAAAGGGGTAGAGCAGAGGGTTAGTCTGGATTCTGGTCCATCTATGATTTATGTTTTGACCCAACACCCTGCTTGTTTGCCACAACACAACCTCGTTTACGTCGCCGCATCTTTTGTGACGAGCCAAGAGGTTTGATATGCTCTTTGTCACTTCAAATTCATCTTCATGTCTTGGAGAGAGCATGTCTCATCAGGACTGGGAGGAAAAAAAGTTATAATAACATCTTCAATTGGAAATAATGATCTTCTCAGATGAGGAGTGTGTAGAGCAAAAGAGGGCTGAAAGAATAGCACATACACAATGCCGGCTTGTTAGAGCCAATTTTACTTAATAGTGTTGTGAAAGGAGGTGTGCGAAGGCCCTGAACAAATAGAGGTGTACAATACAATGGCCATCAGGGCCATAATTGCGAGAATCTCAATCATAATGCCATGATGACACTTGATATCTGTGTCTAGGTTTGAAATCTGCAATATCATTTTTAATTCTTTTATATTTGGAGTTTAAAGTAAACACATTTAAGAGAGTCATCAAGCTTTACACTAAACACACCGATCGAAGATTTCTCCCTTTTACACGTGAAGCGCAGGTTTGTAGCTCACACACTCATGTTTTGCAAGGTGAAGATTTTCCGCAAGGGGACACTCTTACTCGAGTAGCTTGTACGAGGTAAACACAAACATGCCCTATGGCAGGGTGGGACATCACGAATGAAACTGCACCATAAATTATAAAGTGACAGTTGAATATTTTAAAGAATTGTGACAGGTTGGCATCATGAAGCAGAGTTACTGTTAACACACCAAACTCTTATCATTTGCCACTT
The DNA here is from genome assembly GCA_030347435.1 of Clarias fuscus. Taxonomy (NCBI): domain Eukaryota; kingdom Metazoa; phylum Chordata; class Actinopteri; order Siluriformes; family Clariidae; genus Clarias; species Clarias fuscus. The sequence continues at coordinate 13,050,946 of CM059219.1, forward strand.
GATAGAAACATTTAATGTTGTAGAACATCTATGAAACATGGATTCTCTATTGTCTTTATCTTTGGTTCACACTGTTCTCACTTATGGTATAGAAGTCCTTTCCTCACTTGCCTCTGTTTTTTGTGGTATATTGAAAAATCTTGTCAATGTGAAATTTCTTGTCATGTTATCCAAGAAACTACTGCTGGCTGACTCTGGGGACTTTCTCACTCACTTGTGTGCAGGGTTGTATGGGGGCGTCAAGCCTATCTCTGGTGACTCAGGGCACCAGGCTAAGCTAAGCTAAGCCTTCATTTGTCACATATACATTACTGCACAGTGAAAGTTTTTCTTCGAATATCCCAGTGTATCTGGGGTCAGAGCGTAGAGTCAGCCATGTTACCATGATGGACAGGGTTCCAGTCCATAGCACTTCCACACTATGGGCAACTGGGAAATTAGCTTAACTGGGCAGTTAGCCTAATCTGCATGCTTTTGAACTGTAGGAGGAAACCCACCAAGCATGGGGAGAACATGCAAACTCCCTGCACACAGATCTGAGATGGGAATCAGACCCTCGACCCCAGAGGTGTGACTACGCCACCAGCTCTTTTAAAAAATATATAAAAATCAACACATTACAGAAAACCTCACCATATAAATGATTAAACTTGTTTTTTATCTGTTTATTTCTCTTTTTTATCTCTTACTGTTTTTTACTCTCTGTCTTTCCACTATCTCTCCACCTGCATCTCTGTACCTTTCCTTCATTCTTTCCTTTATACTTTAAATACTGCTGTAAGTGCCGTCTTTTGCAAAATTATAACAATTTTGCTTCAACTCAACACAGTACAGAAAACCTTACAAAATCAATTATTCATTTTAAAAAATCTGTTTATGTGTAGCATCTGCCACATACTGTAAGTCCCTGTGAAGGAACTACATTAATAATGATATATTCAAATGAACATATTCATGTAAACCTGTGATTGATGTGATTAACTACTGTTAGAGCTGTACAGAAAGCTAATGAGCGCCTTCTGACCAATCAGAATCTAGAATTTAACCACACTGTGGAATAAATGTAGACTCTGTCATGCAGGTTTTTGGTCTGGTCTTCTGTAGCCTTGTGGTATTTGTATGGTTGTTATTGATGTAATTGTGGGTATTTCACGTGATTGTGTGTGTGTGTGTGTGTGTGTGCGTGTGTGTGTGTGTGTGTGTGTTCGGTGGGGGGTAATATATGCCCCACTGAGCTGGTGCAGTTACAGCAACAGCAGCTGGTGAGCAGGAATCTTCACCCAGGCAGAGTCAGGAAAAGTGACTGCAGGGAACAGACTGACACCGGACTCTCTCTCTCTCTCTCTCTCTCTCTCTCTCTCTCTCTCTTTCTCTCTCTCTCTCTCTGCGTAGTCTCGAAATCTCTCTCCTTTACTTCTCAACTTTTTATCGGTCTATCTATCTTTTCAACTCTTACATTTTTACTCTCTCTCTCTCTCTCTCTCTCTCTCTCTCTCTCTCTCTCTCTCTTTTCACTCTCTTCTCCACCTGTCTCTCTGTCCAACTACTCATCTGTTCTTCATTCTTTATTTTATAATTTAAACTCTGTTGTCTGCTCTCTCTTTTTCAAAATTCTAAGAATTTCACCTGTCTTTCTAGTCTACCTACACCTCTCTTCCTGTCTTTCTTTCTATCCTTTTCTTCTCCTCTCTGTTTCTCCATATCCCCATCTCAGAATGTCTACATGAAAATATACCTTTCTGTCCCTTTCTCACTATCACTTTTTCTTTGTTTCTCTCATCTTGTTTCTCTCTATTTACCTGTCTTCCTCTCTCCTCCTATCTGTCACGTTATCTGTTCCTTCACATCCCCTGCTCCTATCTGTATCTATGTCTTATGGTCACTCTCTTTTTCTATTTATTCCTCTTCCCTTTTTACTTAACTTCTGTCTTCAACTTCTCTATCTGTTCATCTTATTCTCTCTCTCTCACCTTGTCTGTCTCTACGCCCCCTCGTTTTTTTTCTGTCCCTATCATCCTGTACTTCACTCTCTCTTTCTATCTATATTTTTAATGTCATTATACCCATTTTCTATCTCTCTCTCTCTCTCTCTCTCTCTCTCTCTCTCTCTCTCTCTCTCTCTCTCTTTCCTGAATAAGAGACAGAATTTCAGTTCTCACATCTTCCTAAAACAAGGCCTCGGCTCCACCCAGTAATGTTACCCGTCTTCTCTTGCCATATGTATTGTTCTCGATCCCCTTGGTGCATGACACACTTTTTTTGGGCTCCTCTTGCACTTGTCTGTCGCTCTCTCTGAGCCATCAGAGAGCAAACTCAATCCCTCGTTCCTTCCCTGTGAGCGGACGTTGGAGTCGCGGTTGCTGTTCCAGCGCAGCCATGTTCGGGTTAAATTACACTCGGGTGAAACCAGTAATCAGTGCTGCAGGGATGGCTTCTTTTACTTTCTTTTCTGCAGAAGGATTAACGCTGGCTTTATTTTGCACTACTGATCTCCAAAAGAACACAATCACTCATCTCATTCTCCAAATATTATCTTCAGTAACATGACAAACTATGGATGTGTTAATAACCCTTCCTTGGATTTTTTTGCTTTATAGCTACACAATTTTTACTCTGGCCGGTAAATTGCCATGTAAAGGGTTAACTTCAAGCAAAAGAAAACGAGATTCTGGTGGGTGATCAGTTGTTTATAGCTGCTATAATGTAATTGAGAAGATGAACTAATTTATAGTTGATATAGCAACTATAGTTGACACCCAGTGCAAAGTATGCAGGGCAAGTGTAAATATTCTGCATATATATTATATATTGTATATGTATATAAATATTATAGACAAATCTCATAATTCCTGATGTCTATGGAGATCCTGTGTCATCCAGGTGAGCTTATCTGGAAGTTGTGTCATGTCAACTGGATTTCTTTCTTGTTAGGTAAATCTATCCAAGAAGAAACTTGGATGAGTAGTGAAACGTGTCTACCTAACAAGAAAGACGTCGACATGACTCAACTAACAAAGAACATTCCTGATGTAATTACTGATTAGTCATATTTTCATTAGTCATTTTATGCTTGTGTGTGTAAGTGTGTGTGTGTGTGTGTGTGTGTGTGTGAGAGAGAGAGAGAGAGAGAGAGAGAGAAAGAGAGAGAGAGAGAGATTGTGAGCTAAACAGTTTGATCGCTGTCATCAGATTGATCCACCATAGTGCACTGAGAGAAACCAGAGCCCGAGCACTCGTGTTTCAGTGTAGTAATTAGCTTCACCAGTCACTAATCTCTCTCTCTCTTCCTCTCTCTTCCTCTCTCATTCTCTCTTACTCACACATTTACACACACACTGGTGACTGGCATTTTATTAGTTGAAGAGTAGGCCTGTAAAATGAATTATGAAAATGATTTATCTTGAATAATAAGGCAAATAAGCCATGCTTCCTTCCCTGGGAGAGACAAGTAGACAGGCCATAATTCCTTCAGGAGGATTGACAAGTATACAGGGCCTGCCTCATTACCTACTGTGGAACTGGCAAGTACATAGACCCCACCTCCTTCTCTAGGACTGAAAAATACCATGTAAGCCATGCCTCTTCCTTAGCAATGACAGATTCAGAGGCCATGCCTTCTTCCCTAGGATTGACAGGTACTACACCACCTTCTCCAGGACTTAAAGTACACCGTCCATGCCTCTTCTTCAGAACTGACAGGTACACAGGTCATGACCTCTTCAGTAAAAAATGAGGAAAAATAAATAAATAAATAAATAAATAAATCCACAGAACACTTTACCACATGAATTCCTGATGCTCTACTGACACTATTTGGAGATCCATGGTTCTAGATCAATCAAACGTTTGACATTACAACGACAGTTGACATTTCTGGGTAGAACTGAGGCCTTGTTTTAGGGATATGTGAGAGAGTTAGACTGTAGTGACATTCTTGGAAAGGATTTATAAAAGTAAGATAGGTTAGGAAAACCCTCTGTTGTAAGGTTCTACATAAAAAAAAGACGTACTGTATAATTTAAAGCTTCCACATTTTATCATAAAGCGTTCTTTAAAACTATGTTAAATAATTGTTTTCCCCGGCAAAAGGATTCTTCATGGAATCCTTTCTAAAAGACAAAAATGCAATTGTACATTTCTATGTAATGCCATTTAAGGGACGACTGAAGAAACATTATAAAGACATAGGAGAAACAATGTTTTTAATATATACAAAAAATATGGTAATATTGTGATATATCTTCTAGCAAAGTACTAATCAAAACAGCTAAAAAGGTGTATTTGAATGCTCTATACCTGATTGATTTCTTTCTTTGCTACTAATATTATTTTAGCTAATACATTGAAGCATTGTTCATGAATAAAATAGAATATTAATAATAGCAGATAAATGTTTAATAATCGTAGAGTCGTAGAAGCCCCAGTGGTTGTTGAGTTGTTCCTAAGCATTTTACTGCATATCATATTCTGTATGTTTGTGTACATGAAAAATAAAATTTGACTTGTTCCTGTGTGTATGTGTGTATGTATGTGTGTAAGTGACAGAAAGAGTTTGAGAGCCTCCCAGCAATGTGGTTTGCTAACAGGAACCTATGGAACTTCTATGGAAGGAATCTTAGTGGGGAGCCAATTCGCTACCGTTTGGCCCGTCCTCACAAGGAAGGAGGAAGGTCAATGAAAAGTCCTTATAATGATAGTAAGACAAGTGTGTGTGTGTGTGTGTGTGTGTGTGTGTGTGTGTGTGTGTGTGTGTGTGTGTGTGTGTGTGTGTGTGTGTGTGCGTGTGCGTGCGTGTGTGTGGCTGGTTGACAATCTCTGAGTGCATAGATCTCTTTAATCTCCCCTTTGGGAGCTTTCTATGCTGCTCAATAACTGCCTGCCGAATCCACTCAGAGTTCCTCTGTGATGGAGAGAAAAAACCTCTCCTCCGTCCACATCCCTCCCACAACCCTTTCCAGATTAACTCTGCAATCCTTTAATAACCATCTCTTTTTTCCTTTTCTTTCCTCACTATCCACCCTTCTCCAGCCCCCTGTGGTTTCACTTGGGCCACTTTACTTCAAGAGGCCATCTTTTATTTCTCCCTCAGTGCTGTAATGACAGCACAGCTATTAATTAATTGCACACGTAATTGCAAAATTAAGTTTTTGGGAAAGTCGGTAATGATCTGCGGAATTACACGATGAGGTCACATTGTGAGGGACTGAGGGATTTTTGGATGTTGTGGGTGTAATCCAGCTGTACTTTTCCAGGCTCTGTCTGTAATCTTTATAAAGTCGTGTCATGGTCATCACTCTTTCCTGACCAGAGAGCAAGAAAACGAGCAATCCTCTCCTGATTTCCACTTTCGGCCACTTTAATTAACTCCGCTGTAAGATAATAGGCGGGATCTGAAGCAGAGTGCGAAAAAAGTTTCGACAGTAATTTCGACATCTTGTCGCTCTTTGAGGGCAAAATGAGACGTGAAAGCCTTCTCTGATCTGTTTATTGTGCGCCACATTGGAGAGAAGATGCGTGGTGTTTCTGCTCCGTTTGATATGAAGGACATTTATTGTTCAGCCAAAGCAGGAATTCTGTAGAATGGAGCGAAGTGTCTTCATGGCCGAATCGTTTTGTTTGAAATGATTCAGATCGATTTTTCAGCACAAAAGCTTTCAAATTGGAATTGAAACACCATTTGACCAATCCAGTTTGACTGAAACACATCTAATTAAAACTGATTCCTATTTCACTCTTATTGTTATTTTTTTTTATTATTATAATATTTTATTGCTTTTACTGTTAATAATATCATGTATGCTTTATACACAATGCTTTGCATATGTATTCACCTCCCTTGAACATATGCATGCAACACATAGCTGAAATGGAATGAATTTTGATTTTATGACGTAAATCTACACAAATAAAAATAAATATCAATATTTTGGGAATGACAAAAGAAAAAGGAAAATTTGAAAAATAACCTGGTTTCACAAGTGTGCACAGCCTTTTATAATGTAGTATGTGACTGTGATCAGAATGAACTCATCACATTCAAACTCATGTTCAAAAGTAATGATCATACACCTCTCATGAATGTAGTGATTCTGTTTAATAAAGATACATTTTTACTGTGGGGTTTTCTTGACATGTTTATTGTCCTCCTGGAACTCATCAACATATATGCACCAAAGGAAGGGAGATACAAACACTGTCCCTGGCATACGTAATCAGAAGCATGTATATCAAAGGAGGAAGTCACAAACAGGTTACAGTTGGTTGATCCACAACGGGCACACACTGGGCTAGAGTTCAAAGTCAAATAAAAAGCTAGACCGTACACAAATTACAATTACAGAATAAATTCTTAACATACTGGATAACATCACAGGCGGATATGCATGCAACTGGAACTAGTTCTCGAGTCCTATTTACTGTACAGGGTGGCCTGATTGTCTAACAGAGTTCAGATGCGCTTGTTAGTACTCAGGTGTATGCTGGAGCTTCTCTGGAGCTGAGTTTCTAGGTTGAGTTGTACTCTGGGAGTTTGGAACCCATTTTTGACAGGTATCAGGGATACAAAACAATTTCCACTATAAAATGCAAAAAAGGTGATCATCTACAAGTGGAGAAAACTGAGCACCACAATGATGTTACCAAGAACAGGATGTCCTCAAAACAAAAATACAGGACGAAAAATGATCAGGGAAGAAGTGTGCTAGATTGGTAGTCTCGTACCAAACATCCTCAGTGCTGGATCACACCCTGGATTGTGTGTGTTGAATATTAATTAAAAGATTTATTACAGATAAATTTTTTTAAATCTGAAAAATTTTTTTTTTAAAATTAATTATGCATTTTGGAGAAACCGAGCCTAGTGCGTGTGTGTGTGTGTGTGTGTGTGTGTGCGCGCATATGAGATGCTGATAGTTTGTGTGTTTCTCATGCAGTTCTGTTTACGCCAATGAAAGGCTTTTATTCAGCACCTAGACTAGTCTGTTTCCCAGGAGTGTCGTCCTCCCTCCCTGTCTCTCTGTGTGTCTCCCTGTCTGTCTCTCTACCTGTTTGTCTCTCTCTTTGCCTACTTCGCTTCCTATTTGTCTTTCCTTCTCTCTCTCTCTCTCTCTCTCTCTCTCTCTCTCTCTCTGTCTTTCTCTATTTGTCCTTGTCTCTCTGTCTGTCTGTTTTTCTTTCTGTTTTTCTGTCTTTCTATCTGTCATACATTCTCTCCATCTTTCTCTCTCTCTGTCTATCTATCACTGTCTATCTATCACTGTCTGTCTGTCTGTCTGTCTCTCTCTCTCTGTATAATAAGGTGTTGTTCTGAGGTCTGTCTGCCTCCTTGGTGACGGATAGATGAGAAGTGCAGTGTGAGCGCTGGGACTTGAATGTGATCTGGGTCAGAGCGCACACACACACACGCACACACACACACACACACACACACACACACACACACACACACACACACACACACACACACACACACACACAGTTTTGTATATAACCTATATGCCATATATACATGACTATACTATACAGTGTATACCCTAACATCCTGACCATAATAGACATACCAAGCACTATATGTCCTATCTGTATTGACCCTATACACTCTGACAATGCACTGTACACCCTAACCATATTAACCAATATACACTCTGACAGTGTCCTAAATGGGCATTAGTAGTTCAGTGGTATGGTTTCTTGCCTCCCATGCAGAAGGCCTGCGTTCAATTCCTACCCAATGCCCAAACCTCAGCCAGAGTGCCAGTCGCAAGGCCGGAAAAAAGGAAGGTTGCATCAGGAAGGGCATCCGGTGTAAACCTGTTGGCATCCCCTCAAATGGAGCAGCTGAAAGACCAACAACAACTCTGACAGTGTCCTTTAGACCCTGGTTATATTAACCCTATACACTTAAAAAAAATCACATACACCCTAACAATATTAACTCTGTACAGTCTAACCATACTTACATTATAAATCATAATCATTGTAATCCTATAATCTCTACACATACTAATCATACAAAACCCATAATCCCTAACCAAACAAACCCCCAATAAACCCCCAAACCTAACTTATGCTAAACACCCTATACAGTACATACCATACTATACACACATATAGGTACACACCTATTCTACACGAACCATGTAATTTCTATACACAGTAACCTTATTAAGGCTATATGCATACGTTTGATTCTTACTTGCTGAATAAGCCTACTGAACACCATCTAATTCTACTAATTCTCCACACCTTTATCACCTAACCATATCAACACTTTGTACCCTTAACCAACACTCTCTGCACATCCGATACACCCCAACTTCCTAATAAGCTGTGAGATTCAATGAAAAAAATTATATACTATAATGTACACATTCTTCTTCTTCTTTTTCTTCTCCTCCTCTTTCTTCTAAACCCTCTATACACACTAACTATAGAGCTTGTGCAAGTGCCATAATTAGTGACACATTGTTGATGCTGCCCTATTGCTCGTCCAGCGGAAGTGAAAGATAGTCGCCAGGGCTTGAAATTTACCATGCCAGAGCCTTGCTCTGTGGTAAACTGGAAACTTTTGAGAAGGAAAATATAAAACAGTTTTGATCACCCTTACGCAATAGGAAATACATTCCAGATCACGATCATTTTAAAGTGTTTAAAGCCTGTTTGATACAAAAAGTTTAAAACAGCTTCACAGATATTACCCAATGTAACAAAGCATTAATGCAAAACCTTCAGCAAAAAAAAAAAAAAACAGGTTCTTTTAGAAATTTATTCCCAGTGTCTATCATAAAATTATGAACTTTTACCACCTTTTTAAAGACTTTTATTAGCATGATGTGCTCAACACTGTGCTTTCATGGGTTTATGCCTGTGCTTTGGTTTGATCCTCTAAGGTAAGACAAACTTCTCTTACTCTTTCACAGCAGGGTAAAGCCTAAGGTGCATGACATATAGACACCCAGAGTGTAGCGGGTGCACTGATGTGCATAATCTGCCAAAAGCAGATTAACATTGTGCACAATGGCTGAGGGAAAGTCCAGCAGTAAGCATTTATGCAGACGTGTTCGACGCGTTGGTCTATCTGCTGGTTTATCTTCTGAATATAGCTGTAACATAATAAACGGAAGAGCAACATAAAATCCAGAACGATTTTCTTATCCAAGGCATAATAAAATGATGCCAGCCATTGGCTATTTAGTGTATTAGCTTAATTGCCAGAGGGTTATTGTTTGGAGACAGAATTCATTAAATTTCTTGGAGGCAGTTACTTAAACCTGAAACTAAAGATACATTTAACATTCAGCTTTCTGTCACTAGTCTCAGGGAGAGCACATGTTAAAATGACATTCAATTTATACAGTTTGATAGCGGAAGGGATGGCCTCTGGCATATCACTCATGCATTTACTCTCACTCACTCACTCACTCACTCACTCACTCACTCACTCACTCATCGTCTTCACAGCGTTATCCTGGAGCCTATTCCAGGAGACTTAGCATATCATCGTATCCATCACAGGGCACACACATATACACACACACACACATTATATTTGGGAACACTAATTAGCCTAATCTGCATATCCTTGGACTGTGCAAGGAAACCGGAGTACGCAGAGGAAACCCAAGAAGCACCGGGAGAACATGCAACTCCATGCACACAGAGGCGGGAATCGAACCTGGCTGACAATCAAACCCAGGTGCAAGGCGACAGTGCTAACTACTAAGCCACTGTGCTGCAACTCATGCGTTTAATTAAAATCTTTTGACACATTTATTGCTTAAAATAACTATCTAGAAGATTTATAGCTTTGATAAAGCAGGGTTTTTGGAACTCAAAACAAGGGTTAGGCAGGTGAGTATAACTGGCAAGATGGCCAAAGCAACCAACATTACCTGACAATTTTACCTAGCTGCACGGGTCAAGACAACACCCAAATTCCCCTAACTGTGGCAACCACCTTAAAAACTCTAACTTCAGTAGCGGAAACCGAGTTCTATTAACTCTAAAAATGCTTGAAACCCTCAATATCCATAGCAACTCTACTTCTTGTAGTGACAATTATAATAGTTCTAGTTCATGAAACATGAACATGCTCCAAATCTCTCTCAAATCTCTTTACACCCCAATTCTGCTGTAGAAGAGAGAGGATGGGGAAAAAAAAGACCTTGCAAAACTTTTTGGACTGTTAGCGCTCTCCGATTTAGCAAGAGAACAAGCAAAAGGGGACGGTCGATCACATTTATTCACAGTTTACACCTTTTTTTTGATCTCTGAGCTCAGCATAGATCATGTTTCCAATGAAAGAAAGGTGAGGGAAAGGGAGGGCTGGAAGGGGATAGAAAAAAGTTCTCTCAGTGCAAGGCTGGATTGAAAAGTGAGCTTGGTGCTGACAGCTAAATGCGCTAATTTTCTTTTGGGTGCTCGGTTTGTCTTACTGATTGGCAGATAAAGTCAAGGAATCGGACCAAACTCGACACGATGATGTCAGCCACCATGAAGGGAGCCAAAACTTTAGAATATATCTTAGTGATGATACATACTTATTTCCTGAAGGATTATTTGATTAGTTACAATGAACAAACTGCTCTTAGAGTCTTTTTCATTGTTTATCACACAGCAATTTGCCAACAATAACATTTTTTGGTATTAATTAAAGAATGATGGATTACAAATTATACTCATTTATTATCGTTTATAAATAAAGTACAAACAAACTAATCAGAGATTTTAGACAAGAATCAGAAAAAGCTATTGTCACAAAGCAATGAACATGTAGGTCATAAGTGTGACTGAGGCTCACATGACAATGAAAAAAAAAAAAAATACAGCTACACCAAAAAAGTGCTTTACAATTCTCCATATAGGGTGATTCACTCGAAAGAGGCCCTGAATATTCTGTATTAACTCTCACTTGAATGAAACAATTTGAACAAAACATGTATAATGTGCTCCTCAGTATATGCAGCTTTGAAATGCTAGGAGGCACTAAGTTGGATAGATAAGGTAGGCCCCAGACAGCCATTGCACCATTTAACATTGTACCCCTTCACTCAGTCACTCGAATCATCATTAGGATGGTGGTATACAGTAATGAGCAGCGTGTCTTCATAGTGTTAAGCTGTTGGGTCACCAATTCATTTAAGCAACTTCAAAGAGAATTTTTGAAGAAATATGGTGTTTCTGGCATACCCTTAAATAGTGTTATTCAGAGGATGGTACGGACACTGGAAACAACAGCATCCTTGATACCTTCTCATGGCGGAGGAATATGGAACATGGAGATCCATGTCAAAATGTGACTAGCAGATAATGGAGATCTCTTTCAGCATTGACCTATAATGCAATTGATTACACATACATCACGGTATGTAGCATATTTTTTTTGGCTCAAATTGTTTTATTATAGTGAGAGTTAATACAGAATATTCAGAGCCTCTTTCAAATGAATCACCCAGTATTTTTCCACCATAAAGTTTCATGTTACTTAAATCTAATTTTAATATCAGTAAGCCCGTTGCTTGTGAAAGAGATGCTAATAATGGTAATGCTAGCAATGATGCTAATAGCACCCCTACCCACGTTTGAGTTGAACTCCTGATTTAGGAATTAGGAAAAGGGTGACTTATATTTTGCATCTCAAACTGCTGGCTTCAATGGAGCCACGACATGTGCAATTTGATGTAATTATCACCTTTTTCTCAGTATGACAGCTAATAAGTGCACCGTCTTCCCTGTAGCCCGAGCAAACACAATGGCTGTGCAATAATCACCTGGGTATTTTTTCTCCTCTTTTTTAAAAGTTGCATTAGAGTGGTGATTACGTATAATATCGACTTCTTATCTGCTCAGGGCCGTGCTTCATTACACCTACTGTATCCCTTACATTACAGTGCCGTGAAACCCGAATCAAACCCCCTTCATCAAAAGGCCCAGTTTAGATGTCAAAAGCCGACTGGGGTTCATTAAGACTTACGCAGACAAAGCAGCATTCAGGCCTGGAAACGGGAAAAAATAAGGCAACCCACAGTACGACACAACTACTGATGACTCGTTTCAATATTTTCAGTGGACATTTTGATGATATCCAAGTGAGGTTTGCTCAGTGGAGTGTGCCGAACAAAAGGGCTGATTGAGTGTGAGGGGAGAATAGAGCTTGTTCACATTGTCTAATGCTTTTGCAAAATCTAAAAGACTGCTGGGAAAGTGAGACTCATGGGGGGAAAAAAGCAGCACTAGGGGGCAGTGCCACTGCATTGCCGGGTTAAAAAGGAGAGGGAAAAAAAAGTCCCAAATTCCCTTTTTATCCCAATTTGAGTTTTGTTGAAAATACATTAAAGTTGCATTGGGAACTGTTTTTAGTCAAAATAGCACATTTATAATATTTATGTGTACTTAATTGAAGCCTATTTTAGAGCCTATCGACTGATATAAGGTGTTCATAAATATTACACAATGATTACAGTGCTAATGCATGTATTCTTAAACTATAAAAATCTATAATATGTAAACTACAAAAATAAACTGATCACTTGGATTTTTTATTTTCCTTGATTTGATCATAACTGTTATTTCTACATTTCATATAATCCTACATGTGCTTTAGATAAGAGATCTCTTTCTTTTATGTTAGACTTCTTTTTATTTAAATGTTTTATTCATTATTGCACAATGTTATTTTGGAAATTAATTTTTATTTAGACCATACATCAGGTAACGTGGGGACGTTTCTCAGCAATTTTTCTCTCCTTGTGAACTGTTCAGGTGCCCTTCACAGTGACATCATTCTAGTCACAGATGTTTTCCTCCACTTTAAGCATACAGGAGACACGCACACACATACACACACACAAAACAGGGGCCAGTAAAACCAGGGCCAGCTTCTGCTGAGGCCGTTACCCACAATTCACGGCGATGCTGGATAGTTCCCACTAGGTTCTGGTCGGCCTGGAAACGGCAACTTATTAATCTTGTGATGGAGGGCCAGCTGCCTGAAACACCACTGACCTGCTTGTGCTTGTGTGCTTTCTCTGTTTCTACTTCATTTACTTCCAGTTTCTTGGTTGTTTAGGGCTAAAGGAAAGAAAAAAAGCACGTCACTTTAACCTGCGTAATACTCTGATGTGTGAAAAAAGTTCTAAACTAAAAAGATTGTAAACATAATATTCATTTTTATATAATTTTTGTTTTAAAATAAAAGTTTTGTTTTCGGGCACTAGATACATTGAACACATATGTAAAATAATAATAATAAGTAGGTTGACAAGAAGATAAGACAGAAGTAAAAGACAATTGTTTTTACTTTGATGTTGTTTATTTATTTTAAAGTGTTAACAAGTGTTCAAGTTACTATTAAGTAACTTTTAATGTGTATTTATTAATAATTTTCTGTGGTCAACAAATGCAAACTATTTCATTTAAATATGAATAAATGATATATCCAACAGGACAGGACATAAACATTTGTTATTTTTAAGGTTTTCTTGCAATTCCTGTATCCCATCTATCTGTTTTTACGTTAAAAAGAAATGCCTGTTTCTGATGAGGTTGGCTAATTCAGGCCAAGCGCTTCAGTTCCCCAAGCTTTAATGATATTCCCGCAGCATATCGGACCGCCGTTGCCTGGAGACCGGATTTCAGCTCGGCCCCTCTATCCATTCCCACACATCAGAGCTCTGAAAAGCAAAGTTTTTTTCCTCCGGGAGCTTTTGATTCGGTCCGGGCCGAGGCCCTTCCCCCTGCTGGGGCGGTTTGGGTGGGCAGGACGCTGGTCACACATCAAGGCCTGGAAACAAAGCCCCCAGGAAACCTGCCTTACACACACACACGCACACACACACACACACACACACACACACACACACACACACACACACACACACACACACACACACACACACACACACACACACACACACACACACACACACACATTCTCTGTGCGTGGAGTTACTGCACTGACCTCCATTTTTTTCCACAACAATTCAGAGTTTTATGCTCACGTTACTTTCTTAGCATGTCCCCAAGTGTTTTATTCCTCTTATACCACGGCAATTTGCCAACAATTTTTAATTCTTAAAAACAAGTGATATCTGCTCTTGCCATTCATTTTCCCTTAATGGCCCATCTTTTTTTCTCTCGCTTGACGTTAATCAGACCAAATATGCAGCTTACTGAGAAACCACAAAGAGTTAACTCTTCTTTCCTGAAGAAAACATAAAGTTGCAGCTTTACCCTGACAGTGACATTAGGGATTCCTTCCACCATAAAGAAAAAAAAATCACTATATCAAAGATTAAAAAAAAATCAGTTTACATGGAGGACCACCGTCCTGAGCTGTTACTGTACATGAGCGTAACATGAGCTGTTACTAAAGACACGTATTTGACTAAGCGCTTTAATACAATCTTAATAATCTGTGATTTGCAGCTACTACTGTCAGAGGTGCTGGTATAAAAAAATTCAAAACCTGTGACCAATCACAAGTCTTCACGAATCCAGACTTCTAAAGTGCTCTGGTGTAATGACTTTTAGTGAGACATATCACATAAATTTTTCCATGTGTATCATACATCATTAACATCTGCCTCTCAACAGAGATACAGGTAATTACCATTGTGTTCCCTGTGTATAATGGTGCACTGTATATAAGACATGGGCATAGATAATCATGGCTGGTCTATATTACAAAATATTGGATGACGATATATTAATAAACAGTGGACCCATAATTATCTGTCAGTAGACAAGTTCTGATTGTGACTTAGATTATAATTTAGATTATATATTATATAATCCTGCAACATAACAATTTCCTTGGGTTGATCAATAAGGTATTCTGATCCGGATGCTGAAATTTCTTCAGCACAATTTTAGTTATTTGTATGTTGACTCTAAAAAAATAAACAACTAAACACCAGCTGTGTGATGAGCCGAAAAGAACGCAGTAAAGATTTACCAAAAACATGTGGATTGTATCAAAATTCTGATATATTAGAAACTTCAAAGATTTTTCAGGTGCTAAACATATCTAAGAGCTCTCGTGGAAAGTTCTTCCACATCGTACAAATTAGCCACACTTTTCCTGTTGTATTATGTGAATGGAGTATGAATTGTTGAGGATGTTGCTGTCAGTCATCCTCAAGCAAGGACTCGTCTCATATTGCAGCGGAAAATAAAGGCAGCATTTGTGAAGGGCCTTATCGAGACCGTGTGGTGTAGGCCAGCAATGTGATAAGGTCTGGCAACAACGAGAAGACTGTTTCTACACTCCGGGTAAGACCTAGTCCTCCTTCTTGAAAGACAGGGGGCAGTCGTTTTTGTTTGTGTGGATATTTAGAGAGATCTAAACCTGACATTTTAAAACTTTTAATCCAGTACAAATAGTAAAATTTAATGTCTCATCATCAATTTCTTTCCATCTCTAGAGTTTTGCTATATGGCACAAACTCTACGTTTTCTGACACAGCTACTGTATTTTAAGTTAGCACAATTTTTAAACATTACAATTTGTGCCAATTTTGTTTTTTGATGTAATGTGATCACAAACATTCCTACAATATTACACCTGTTTTTCGTAATGCAGCTTGCAGTATTATGATGCCCATTTCTGTATGGTGTAGTGTTTGTTTTCATTGTTATATGCGTTCTGTTTTGGTTCATGTCGTGTCACGTCCTGATGGACCAGTCTTCCAAGCCACGGTCATGCCTGAGGTTGGCGAGGACATGACTGCTCTTTCACCAGACTCTGGCAATAATGTCTGAGGAGTTCTGAGTAGGTCTCTGCAGTACCTGGTAATCATTTCCATGTCTGCTCCTTCACTCTGCTGGGAAGAGCTTTGGTTTTAGTCATCCCTGCCTTGGAGTCCTTGGAACCTTGTGAAAACCTTGCCAATCAGTGTAGGACCACCTCTTTGAGTTTTAGGAGCTCTGCCTTTGTGGTGGTTTCCTTTTATTTTATTTTATTTATTTCGTTATTCTGTTGGAAGTATATGAAGTATTTGGTTCACAGCAAAACGTGAACGTTTTCCATTTTTAGCAAATTATTTCCCTCTGCAATGTCCTTCTTTTAGAAGCTTTGAACTTCCAGGTTTGAGGTAAACCACAACATGGAGTGACCTCATTTCATAGCAAAATTCAAAGCATAGTAAAAAGCCAATAGCACTGCGTTTTCTGTCAAATGATCAGTTAAGGTAAACTGCTGTGCACAACAGCATGTGTTGTGAATAAATCAAATGTGTTCACTGGATTTTAGAGACTGTTGAATCTATATATATAAAAAAAGGTTGTTTACTCTGTGGTTACTACAGCATTAATGAAATACAGGTATGTGTCGCTTAACATCCATGATGCTTCTCTTTTTACTCTCTTGCTCCTGCTATCACTTGCACTTGTTTGTTGCAATAGGGAGCCACATTTATAGTAATATTGTCAAAGGAAAATGAAGCAGAGAGACAGTGGAAAGATTTGTGTACAGAATGAAATACACCCAGTGTGTGGGAAAACTGTTGTGTTTTGAGATGTCTGGTTTTGTCCTGTACGTCTTGTTTTACATTTGGATTCCTAGATTTGACTATATCTTAATCATTACAGATGTATATGCAGGCAAACAATGAAAGAATGCATGGTTTATGCCTGTGCCTGCGATTATATGGTTTATGCCTTTACTATAATAAGTCGCTGTTGTCAACTACTATTAATACCTTTGTGGCTGAGAAAGAAAACATTCACAAAAAATTCTCTATTAATTTGTTATATTTAAATATGCTCTTCTTAAATTGTCTTGTTTTGCTGTCAAACTGCTTTAATATTAATTAAAAGATCTAAATATTTTTTTCTGGATGGTCTAAAGATATTTTCATGGCATGTTTCTTAAGCAATACAATACAACAGTTTTCTCATAATGTTAAATTTGAGCTAACTTGTGTTGTAAGTGTAACAATTTTTTTTTACATTCAGTATTTAGTTTTAAATATTAATTTCCTGTATTAACTCAAGCAAGCATTTCTATGCTATGCTCCAACCATGCCATGCTCTGCCTGAATCATGCCCTGCTCCATGTGTTGCTATACCTGAAACATGCTACAGTATGATTTGCGGAACTTTATCTAACGTACAGAATGCCCTGGTTTGCTTGAGAAATGCCCTGTTCTACATGAATCATGCTCTGTGAGGTCCTCTAGCTTCAAAGAGGTCCTGTTTTTGCCACCAGCTAGCTTTGAGAATTACATGCTTCCTCTTCCAGCTGGTTCTGAGGAAGTCATGTTGGAGTCACCACCTGGTTTTAAGAGCCTTGTGCTAGCTTCGATGGCATCACGTCTGTGCCACGCCCTAGTTTCAAGAACATCCTGCTTGTGCCACGCTCTAGCTTCAATGGTGTCATGCTTGCTCTGCACCCCATCTTCAATGATGGCCAAGCTTGCTCCACAGCCCATTGTACTAGCACCATAACCTGGCTTTGAGGTCATGCCAATGTCAAACTGTCCCCAAAGGCACAAAAAGTGTCCGTTCAAGTCCCAGCCCAGTGCCCAGTTCAAGTTCAATCCCTTGGCCCGTGTCAAGTTTCTTTGCCATGTACTCATGCCAAGTTCCAGTATGCCAAGCACAAACCCGGTACCCAAAACAAGTTGCAAGATGGTCCACTTGTTAAGGTGGACAAAGGAGGGTTCTATCCCGGTATTCTGCACCACTGGACTTTGTGATTTGTTTGAGACTCGTGTTTTTGACTTGCATTTGCTATCTCACTTACTATTTTGAATTCTGTTTACTTCCTGTATTAACTCAGTCCAGGTGCTGAACATTTTTGTTAATTCGTATCATTATCAGCCCAAGATATGCAGTATTCTAAAATTGACATTGATTTTAGTTGCATATGTTTGGAGATATGTTTATAACGCTATTGTCTTCATTTTTTTGTTTTGGTCCACACTAATACTACAATGAAAAAAAAAAAAAAACATCAACATTTTTTTCAGTAAATATGTACGCTGAGCTTAAATAAATAATGATTAATAATGCTAAAAGTTGGTTAGTTTGGTAAACTCATTTAACAAAATGGAGAACATATACAAACTTCATTCATTTGAGTAAAACAGTAAATTGTAAATATATGTAAATGTATGAGGCCAGAATCATTTTTGAGTGTAGTCGCTGATACCCAATAACATTTAGAAGTCACAACTTGTGTTTGATTCTTCTTTCGTCCTCATTTGTAATAAAGAGTTGTCTGTTCTTCTCTTTAATGCATGACAATGCAATTTATTGTAAATGTTCTTAAAAAAATCCAAGCTATCCAAATATAGCATTATAAAATTGTCATTGTTAAAACTTCTACAACTCGAAAAGTTGTAGCTACATTTTAAGAGCTCCTCCAGGACATTATCTGAAAATGTTCTCACAAAATACAGAAAATATAGTTCTGGGATTGCTGCTTTTTTATTTTGTCTTATTTTATGTCTTATTTTTGTGTGTTATTTAAAGCTAACATTACTGCTTGATTAACTTTTATTTAGATAAAAAGATTAATTTGGATGAGAAACATGACTGAAAATATCATTTTAAATGTTAATAAACAATCACACTATTTTCCACCAAATTTTTACTTTTCAAATCATCATGTATTTCTGGAACTTGAGTAGACCACCCCACCCCAGTTGTCCCCCCTTGTCCACCTCAACATTCCCGTGTGCTGATGTAAGCCTCTCAAATGAGCTGGGCTGTAGATTAGTGCCGTGTTTCCAGGCACTACACACTCCAACGGCTTTCCACTCCAGGGCTCTCACTCAAGCCCAAACCCTCCCGGAGTGCCATTTCAAATTAATTAAGCCTTTTTCTCATCGGCCACCGCTGAGTCCTTGCATCTCCAGACCACGTTTCTCTCTCCAGAGCCTTCATAAGGTTTCTGATGAGGGAAAAAACTTATGGGGCAATTGACAATATGAGTAGGCTGGGGGAATTTTTTGTACAATGCAAAAGTGGCATTATTGAACCTGTGCTTTCAGTGAGACATTTATAAAGAGACGGCTTTTGAATGTGCACAAGGGCAAAAGGTCATGTTTTTAATTCACATCATGAAATTTTTCTAGGAAAATCAACTCTCAGAATGTCAAGAACGTTCTTTTTTTTCAGAATTTAGCATTGATGTTTAACATTGAAGAGCTGGACAATAGGTTATAGCCACAATAATGTATCTTTATTAATCCAATTCTACTGTATTTACACAGGAAAGTAAAAAAGTATTGTCTGACCAACAGTGTTGGGGTAACAAGGGCAGAGCGTAAGGCTAATTTAGCCAGCCAATGGCAAACTTGACTGTTAATCACCATAACAACATAAATTAACTGAATGTATTATAGATTTATATATTTATTAGCTAGGATTTAAGACAACATCACTACAGATCTTAAGTACTGAAAATATGTTTAAACTTAGCTAATTAAAACAATACTTGCTACCTAAGCATTAATGCTACTATTAATGTAGAAGTATAAATTGAAACTACTACATAAAGTTGGCTGTTTATTATTATTATTATTATTATTATTATTATTATTATTTTAAATATTATACTATTTTAGCTGCGGTGTTAGTAAAGGTTTAAAATTACGGTCAGTCTGATGCTACGTTTGGTAGTGTTAATATATATATATATATATATATATATATATATATATATATATACACACACACACACGTGGACAAAATTGTTGGTACCCTTCGGTCAATGAAAGAAAAACTCACAATGGTCACATAAATAACTTTAATCTGACAAAAGTAATAATTTAAAACAATTCTATGAATGTTAACCAATGAAAGTCAGACATTGCTTTTCAACCATGCTTCAACAGAATTATTTAAAAAAATAAACTCATGGAACAGGCCTAGACAAAAATGATGGTACCCCTAGAAAATACTGAAAATAATGTGACCAAAGGGACATGTTAATTCAAGGTGTGTCCACTAATTAGCATCATAGGTGTCTACAATCTTGTAATCAGTCAGTGGGCCTATATATAGGGCTCCAGGTAGTCACTGTGTTGTTTGGTGACATGGTATGTACCACACTCAACATGGAGCAGAGGAAGCGAAGGAAAGAGTTGTCTCATGAGATTCGAAAGAAAATTATAGACAAGCATGTTAAAGGTAAAGGCTATAAGACCATCTCCAAGCAGCTAGATGTTCCTGTGACTACAGTTGCACATATTATTCAGAAATTTAAGATCCATGGGACTGTAGCCAACCTCCCTGGACGTGGCCGCAGGAGGAAAATTGATGACAAATCAAAGAGACGGATAATCCGAATGGTAACAAAAGAGCCCAGAAAGACTTCTAAAGAGATCCAAGGTGAACTTCATGCTCAAGGAACATCAGTGTCAGATCGCACCATCCGTCGTTGTTTGAGCCAAAGTGGACTACATGGGAGACGACCAAGGAGGACACCATTGTTGAAAACAAATCATAAAAAAGCCAGACTGGAATATCCCAAACTACATGTTGACAAGCCACAAAGCTTCTGGGAAAATGTCCTATGGACAGATGAGACAAAAATCTAACTTTTTCCCAAGGCACATCAGCTCTATGTTCACAGACGGAAAAATTAAGCATATCAAGAAAAGAACACTGTCCCTACTGTGAAACATGGAGGAGGCTCTGTTATGTTCTGGGGCTGCTTTGCTGCATCTGGCACAGGCACTGCATCTGTCTTGAATCTGTGCAGGGTACAATGAAATGTCAAGACTATCAAGGAATTCTAGAGAGAAATGTGCTGGCCAGTGTCAGAAAACTGGGTCTCAGTTGCAGGTCATGGGTCTTGCAACAGGACAATGACCCAAAACACACAGCTAAAAACACCCAAGAATGGCTAAGAGGAAAACATTGGACTATTCTAAAGTGGCCTTCTATGAGCCCTAACCTCAATCCTATTGAGCAACTTTGGAAGGAGCTGAAACATGCTCATGAGGAGTGGGCCAAAATACCTGCAGAGAGGTGCAGAAGTCTCATTGACAGTTACAGGAATCGATTGCAGTGATTGCCTCAAAAGGTTGTGCAACAAACTATTAAGTTAGGGGTACCATCATTTTTGTCCAGGCCTGCTCCATGAGTAATTTTTTTTTTTTTAGAATTCCGTTGAAACATGGCTTTCATTGGTTAACATTTATAGAATTCTTACTTATTATTACTTTTGCCAGATTAAAGTTATTTCTGTGACCATTGTGAGTTTTTCTTTCATTGACCGAAGGATACCAACAATTTTGTCCACGTGTGTATATATACATATGCAGACACCTGTACAAAGTGAATTTGCAAGAAATTAACGTTGTGAGCAATGCCAATAAGCCTAGGATTATTTATTTATGCAATAAATGATGGATCTTTCTGCCCTAAATGTTAACAAACTCCCCTCAACCCCCTCTATTCACTGGACGTTTTCAGATGGTATCTCTGGTTTTCCAAAGTCATTGAAAAAAATATTGGCATCGCAATTGTTCTTTTTATCTTGCCACTGTGTTGGAGAAAAAAAGAGGAGACACGTGTTTGTTTTGGTGGCACATGTGCTGGGTTTATCAATAGCTTTATATTGCATGCTCTCGCTCTCTCTCTCTCTCTCTCTCTCTCTCTCTCTCTTTATTCTTCTGTCCATTTGGTTAATTAAATTTGAGTTTGAGTCGTGTTTTATTACATCAACACTTTAACAGGGCCCTTAGAGAAATGCTGGTTCTGATCAAACGATTAAAATGAGGACTTAAGATGAATACAGGTACCAAAAAAGTTAAACAATATTAAAATTGCAAACTAAATTTTTAAAGACATGTAACAATGAAGAACAACTGATTCCCCCCCCCCCCCCCCCCCCCCAAATACCCCCTAATGCAGAACCAAAAGTCCGGGAGCAAAATTAGACCTAATTCAGCCCCTCCTATCTGAAGGAAATCAGGTTGCACACATGTTGTTAAGTGTGTTGTGCATCATCTTGTCTGTTAAGTGTTAGGGGTTGGATCAGATCCAGCTGCAACCTCTAGACTATTTTTTTTTTTTTTTTGCAGCGAGTATCAGCAGGTAAGCTAACAATAAACAAATACATAGCACAATGTTAGTGATAGCAAATGTTAGGGGTAACATAGGGTAACACAAGGTAATTAATAAAACATTAAAATAATACTGTACACATGGAAGTTAACCCATGCTGGTTGATTGCAAATGTAATCAATAAACTTGAACAAAGAATTATTGTAAATTGTTGTGCTAACAAATATGCACAAACAACATTAACAGCTTTGAAAAATAATTTAAAGTCATACATATGCATGAAATATCTTACTTCAGCTGTAAGGATTCCAAACCAGATTCATTTGTTTATAGTTCTGGCTGCTGATCATTACATAGAACAAGTGAATAAACAATGGACAATAGTGTTGCATCTGTGTTTATATGTAAGAATGCTGAATCCTTGCTGTGTGTTCGTAGTTACCAAGGCGAAACAAAAACAAACAAAAAAAGTGGTCCTAACACAGATCCTTGTGGAACTCCACAGATGATTTTTATTTCATCTGCATTGCTTAATACATTTTTCAAGTAATATAATCAGCATTAACACAACATCTCACAAATTAAAATTCTGAATACAGAGGTGCGATATGTTACTCCACATCAAACTGTACAACCAAGTTGTCGATAACACGATTCAGTTTGTCAGAATTGTCAGGACATTCTTACCTTTGTAAAACCATAAAATTCCACATCCTGTTTAATGTTGCTGTTCTGATCAGGCTTTGGGCAGAAAGTTTAAGGTTGCATTTAGTTAATTTTAGTTAATTTAATTTAAAGAATTCTGTCGCTTCCTCTTTTAGAGTCTCATCAGCGCCTCACTTTTCTCTCTCTTGTCTCTGCTCTTCACTTTGCAGAAGTTTGATTAATCAAGATAATTAATTTCTCTGTAAATTACAGCCTTCATTCGAGCTGCCTTTAGCTGGAGTGAGAGCTGTTTTGACAGGACAGCATGCGGGTTGTCTTTAAGCGCAACTCGGCCCTGTTTAATGACAAAGATATCATGTGGTGCATCTTCAAACACGATGCTGACACGTGGTATTTATGCAGTCATTCTGTAACAAGGCAAATTGCACTTTTTATGACATTCGGAGGTTTCTTTCGTAGGATACAGACGTAGGCTGGTGCTGATTAATAATGCATTTTTTATTTTAATAAAAACTGATTTTAAAAAGACGAAAGCATCAAAAGAGACAAAGCGCCATTGTGTATTTACAAAATTATCCAGTCCTGTCATTGTGGCAGTGAGTCACGTTTGAAGGCGGCATAAAGTCGCATAAAGGAGCAATTTAATTCTAATTTCGCTCCAATCTGTGTCTGAAACAATTGAAACAGGGATTTGATGTGTTTATCTCAGTGTGTAATTAGGTATTGTTCATCGCTGAAAAGTTTCTATCAGGAGGAATGAAGCTGCGTTGGCAAGAGTGTTAGCGCTTAATCTTTTTTCCTTAGGAATCAGTTTCCTGTTGTGTTAAAACTTATTTGGCATGTTCAAATCCACCCGTATCACAAGATTTATCTTAATTATTTTACAAACTAAAGCAGAAACGTTTAATAAGTTCTTTATCCTAGAACTCTACAAAGAACAGTGTTTGGAGCATGGTATCATGGTGGGATTCCATCAGCCATCTTGTGCAGATTTTACCCACAATTGTGCTTACATTAACAGACTAAAAGAAACAACCACCCCAAAAAATAAAGCTTTGGAATATGTATCATGTGCATGTGTATTGGGGTCTGTATATGTGTGCATACATACACACTGATCATTCTTAACATTATGATCACCCGCATAATATTGTAAAGATCACACAATGTACTGTGTGTTCTGACACATGTCTATCAGAACCAGCATTATCCATTTCATCAATCTGAGCTACAGTAGCTTTTCTATTGGATTGGGGGCACTACATGGGCCAGCCGTCACTCCCTATGCGCATCAGCGAGCCTCGGCCGCCCATGACCCTGTCAAAAGAATACAGTTTTCTTTCCTTGAAGCACATTTGGTAGGTCCTGACTACTGCATCTCAGAAGAGCTGTAGTTTTGTTCAGACCCAGTTGTTTAGCCATCACAATTTGGATCTTGTCAAAATGGCTACAGTTACAATATTTTGTTACAATTGCACCTGGAAGTGGTTAGGATATATTAAGCACCAAGTGAACCGTTTTCCCCCTGAAGTTGTGTTGAAAGTAGAAGAAGTCTTGGAAGTAGAAAAAATGGACAAGGCTAAGGATTTGACTGAGTTTGACAGTGGAAGTACTCTAAGAAATGAAATCAGGAGAACCAGCTGCAAGGTCATGGGTGGTCAAGGTTTATTGATGCACATGGAGAGTGAAGCAAGGGGGACCTACTCAGTATTAGGCTGGTAGTCGTAATGTTAGGGCTGACCTGTATATATAGATGTATATTTAGTAAAACATTTTATACATGTAAATTTTATTATTTAAAAAAAGTTCTCAAACAGTATGAAACACACACACACACACACACACACACACACACACACACACACACACACACACACACACACACACACACACACACACAGTGCTCAGCTATAACGTTACAATATAAAACATTATGCTCAGTATTGTGTACCTGGAAGTTGGCATGTATGCCCTTTGGATGTTGTGGATTGAGGGTGAGCCTCTGTGGATCAGACTTGTTTGTCCAGTGCATGATGATCAGATTAGGATTTGGGGAGTTTGGAGGCTGAGCCGGGGCCTTGTGCTTTTTGGTTGCTGTATATATTTACCCTGCCCTGGCCTCGAACACACGCACATGATGGCATCATAAGCAAAGTTTTGTAAAAATTTCTTAGTTGTATGCCCTGTGGTATCTATGTCCTAAGGGATCTCTCTCTGCCTCTGTCTGTGTGTGTGTGTGTGTGTGTGTGTGTGTGTGTGTGTGTGTGTGTGTGTGTGTGTGTGTGTGTGTGTGTGTGTGTGTGTGGGGTGGAAGGGGTGGGGGGGTGGGGGTGTGTGTGATTATTGAGCACTGGATTAGACAGATGTGTCTCCAGTGTCACATGACAAATGACTAATTAACTCCCCATAAATTTTCTTTAATGTGAAAACAAGACTGAAGTCATGGCTCCAAACCTCCTACACGATCTTTTGGATTTATTAGTAAGTACCTTCAAGTATTGAATGCATTTTTAACCTTTTTAGGGAAGCTCATGTGTGCTGTTTTAAAAAACACATTATTTTTCTGCATAGCTACATATTTTCAATAGTTATAATGTATGATATATTTCTATCTCACATAAGAATAATAACAGTATATTCAGTAATAATATAACTTTTTTTGCAATTATTAATTTATTCATCATTCAATCAATCAATTATTCAATAATTCCTTCCTAAGTTATAAAATATTTTTAAAAAGCATAGCTGGCAAGTATTCATCATCATCATCATCATCATCATCATCATCTATACCGCTTAATCCTGTATTCAGGGTCACGGGGGCCTGGAGCCTATTCCAGGAGACTTGGGGCACATGGCAGGGTACACCCTGGACAGGGTGCCAATCCATCTCAGGGCACAGAAACACACATACACTCACTCATTCACACACTACTGACAATTTGGGAACGCCAATTAGCGTAACCTACATGTCTTTTGGAGGAAACCGGAGTACCCGGAGGAAGCCCACCAAGCACGGGGAGAACATGCAAACTCCATGCACACAGAGACGGGAATCGAGCCTGGCTGGGGATCGGACCCGGACCCTGTCGGTGCAAGGCGACAGTGCTAACCACTACACCACCGTGCCGCCGTGCTGGCAAGTATTATTATATGCAATTGTAATATATAATATTTTTTTCAAAGTAAAAGTACAAGCAAGGTTTTTTTTTACACACTGTCAATACAACATTCCAATACAAGACACTGTCAATACAACAATACAACAGTGCTGCTGTTGTTTCCAAACCAGTTATAAATTAATGTAAATTAATTTAATGAGTTATGTAACTCCCAGCGGAGTTCATGTTATGTGCATGTTGTGTGGTGGGCAGTATGAAGTCATGCATTGTCTTGCAAAAACAGAATTCCTTTGCATCCTTTGGTGTTTTACTCACTGAATGTTCAAAGAAGTGAATGCAGTGGCCTCTGGGCCATCTTGGCCAGGATTCTCACTGACAGACATACGGCCTTCTTTAAAACATTTATACCATTAGAGTCAACTTACTGTACTGTGCTTGACGTCTTCTGTAACTGACAATCGGTTTTAACGCCTTCATTAAAAAATGTTCATCACAAGTCCTGGTTTGACTTGAAAGCCAATGTATTTGTAAATAAGGGGTCTGCTGTGTTAAATTTTAATTATATGAAGTTAAATTCAAATGCAATGGATTGACAATGATTATTATTTAAATTAATTTAAAGTCCATTTAAAATGATTAACTGGGCATACATAGCAGTATGGATGCAAATCACTCAATGTTATCTCTCATTATTATATAAGGCATACTGTACAAATGTATTTTATATCCTGAAGAACAGGTTTGCACTTCATTAAGAAAAACTCAGATAAAGTACATAACTAATTAATTGTGTCCATTGAAGTTCACCACCTGGTAAAAGTAGACTACGATCAATTGCTTCTGAGAAAAGCTCTGGTTAGCATTTAGGTTATCAATGACATATTAAAGAAAGGTAGAGAGAGAGAGAGAGAGAGAGAGAGAGAGAGAGAGAGAGAGAGAGAGACAAGAAAAAAGAAGAGAGTGAATTAGCTAAGACATAAAGTGTTGGTTATTAAGAGTGATATGGGGAAAATATCAGAGTGTACATTCCTCAATGAACCCAGGATTTCAAAGCAAGGACAATTATTTGCTCAGTAGGCCTCACTAATCCTGCTTTATCTGCATGGGACACCAATGAAAATACTCTGATCAAAGAGAGAGAGAGAGAGAGAGAGAGAGAGAGAGAGAGAGAGAGAGAGAGAGAGAGAAAATCCAAAGCCTTTAAACTGAGACGATTCCTTGATTCCTTAATTAAGCTGATTAAGCAATTTTATTACATTTATTGTAATAGAAGACCTTTGTTTCTTTCACTATTTTTAGTATTTTTAGAGATATCTCTTTCTCTCCCCACTCTCTTTTCTTCTTCTTTTTTATGATTTTTTTTTCAATATTTTTTTTTTTAAGTTTTAAGTTATGTGAATAGATATTTCAATTTGTAATTTTTAGCTGCTCATATGTTTAGAAACTCTATGTTTAGAAATAATTTTATAGATGCAGGCAAGTTAAGTCATATAACATAGACTGAAATAGATTGATTCACCTACTTTAAGTAAGTTCCATTAGTGTTTTTCGCATAATTCTTCATTTAATTCCCTTTAATTCAGAATGTAGTCAGTTATTCAAAATTAGGTATTTAGGGTTAATTTGATGAAAGTTATGACATTCAATTTAGCATCATGTAGCATCTTTAGCATCATACAAAATTTTTAATGTGTAAAAGGAAAAACAATACATTTTGGTCATTCTTGGGCGAAAATATATATTTTTCCTTTATCACTCTGTCTGAATCTCTCTCTCTCTCTCTCTCTCTCTCTCTCTCTCTCTCTCTCTCTCTCTCTCTGTCATTCACATTTACACACATTTAATTCTAAGCAAGAGTAGGCGAGCAGTGGTTTTAGCCTGAGGCACATTTCACACACAGCCAGGTGTGTGTACATCACAGAACTGTAAAAAAGGCCGTGTAATTATTTTAGCGAGAAGTTGCTGACAGCATGTGTCTTCCCCTCCGTCTCACGCATCACTTAAGCTGCTAATAAAGATGTGTGTTCATTGATTTAAGCCGACTAATGATACTTTTCAACTCAAACACTGAAACTTTCTCTGTGCATCTGACAAAATAAGCTGGAAAAGTTCAGAAGTGTCTTAGTGGCACACTGGAGTCTAAAATACACTGTAAGATTTATAGAGCAAACATATATATGTGTCCTGGTTAATAAATCACAAATGTTTCTTAGATAAAGGGGAGTTTCCTGAGTTAAGAAGCCAGGAATGTTCTTTCCACTTCAGAGCAAGTGTTGCATTTGTGTGCTGAAAACACCAGACGTTTTATAACCAATGGTGTGAATTGAAAAATATCCCATGATAATGGATGCACAGTCTATCTATCTATCTATCTATCTATCTATCTATCTATCTATCTATCTATCTATCTATCTATCTATCTATCTATCTATCTAGCTATCTATCTATCTATCTAGCTATCTATCTATCTATCACATCAATACTCTTAACATCATGTTAAAATAATATGTAGTACCTAATGTATAGTTTTCCGTCCTTCCCCTGTTTCCTTTAAAACTAATGTAAACTAGTTCATTATCCAAGTTCAGCACTAGCTAGCAATATTAGCATGCAAGTTCTTAAGCACTTTTAAACAACTTATAATCTTAACCTAATTAAAGCATTCAGAGCGTAATAACCAGAAGTAGTTTTTAAGAAAATTTCAACAATTAGAATGCTCTGCAGATATAGAAAATTTCTTATTCTGTAAAAAACAAAATCAAAATGATCAAACTTCCATGGGCATGCTTAACACTGCTCATACTGTAAGTGTTAACAAAGAATGCGCATTTATTTGTAATCTAAGCAACCCAAAAGTGAAAAAAACTTTTATGGTTACTGTAACATTCAAGAGCTTAAACACTGACTTAAGATTGCATAAATTTTGGGAGATTTTTAAAAATCTTTTTTGTTGTTGTTTATTTGTATTTATTTAGATGGTAGTACTGGAGAGATATCATTAGATTTTGCGTATTTTCTGTAGAAATAACATGAAGTGAATGAAAAACATGTAGTTCTGGAGCATGGCATCAGGTAATGACTGGTGCAAGTGTTTTTTTTTTTTATTGTTTTAATCATCTAAATGTTTTAGAGTCAATTAATATTTCTGTCATGTTCTGGAACATTTTAAGTATTATTTTACACAATTAACAAATGGGTAATTATTTTATACCGTAAAGATTAGGGGGAAATGCTAAGATTATTAAAATTTAGAAATAAAAATTTCAGACTTTCAGGTTTATGCAAGACTATTTGTGTCTTGCTTTTCCATTGTACTGGAGTAAAGCTGATATTTCATCTGAAATCAGAGCTCTGTATGACCTTTTTTTATGTTCCATCCTTCCTGTCTCTCGTACCTTACATGCCTTCTATTAAGCAGTGTTTTGACATATATTACAACTCCTTCAGAATCCTCCTTCTTCTCGTTCCCTGACAGCCAGTTCACACAAGGCCTCTCAAATTATTGCGGAAGTTTTTTTTTTTTTTTCCCAACGAGCCTCTCTTTTTGTCCTGTTTTCAATCTCTCCTGGACATGCTGGAAATGGAACGCTGCCCCAATTTACGAGCCGCAATCTGTCTTCTCAACTACCTTTTTATTTATTTTTTTTAACAGATGAAACATCTGATTTTACACTTTAAAGGAAACATGTTTGACTTCTGATATTTTGCATCTGTTCACAGAGTGGAAATGACAATGCATGTAAAGTAAGACATGAAACTGATCATATCCTGCAGAAAATGTCACTAAATTGCAGGGGAAAGGGTTCAAGGCTTTTCTCTGCTCTTTAATTTCGTAGCCACTCCATGTTGACAAATCTGACAGATGTCAAAATGAAAGAGATTTATTACAACATGCATGCTTCAAATTTGCTAAAAGGCATCAGCATGTTATATGCAATGATTTTGATTGACAACAATAATATGTCACATATTTCCTCCTCACGCCATGTACTGCAAGCAATGGCTTTTAGCGCACCTTGTGTCTTGCAGTGGTACACTGCCAGTTTCTGAGTTGTCCAGTGCCTTGTGCTCTTTGTTTGGATGGTCTACCTAGTATATCTTGAATAATTTCACATGTATTACTTATGCACTGTGCTAATTCTGTTTAATGACCATATGTGAATTTTAACGGTTTGACCATAAACTGTAGAAAAGGAACTGGACAAACCCGCGTAACACCATCAATAGGTTTTCTGAAGCGGATTTGTAGCTCAACTGTGGGCGCTCTGGTCATCACCATCTTGGCAGAGCTGACTCGCCTAAATCCCTGTTAATCCATAAATAGGCAAATGGGTGGAGCTAATCGGACCTGGCTGTTGCAAAATCAAAACACCAAACCTGTGTATTTTTTTATGCTTTACATTTTATATTTGTGTCAAAGACATATAAGACTCACTTTGTCAGACATGAAAACAGATTTTGTGTGCAACAAAATTGAACATTTGTTTCTTTTATCTATTTTGCTTACACTACTTGCTGTGTGACTCACAAAAAAATCACAGTCAAAATATGAGTTAAAACTAAGCCAACATATAATTGATACTAAATTATATACTTAAATTACCACAAACCTAACTGAAAGCTGATCTATCCATTGTGACAAAACTGTGTGAGGTTTTATCTTTTTTTAATCACACAAAATACACAGCTATATATCAAAACATACTTAATATTTTGGCATTTGTGCTTTAAATACACTAATGGTGCAAAGAAAACATACTAAATATTGTTCATCAGTTTACAACTTAAAAAATTAAAATTCAATTTCAAAACCAATGAAATTATCTAATTTTGCTGTCAAACTGTTCATTTGTTCTTTGCAAAGTAAAAACTCTGTGTTTTTGGGCTAATCATTACCAAGCAATTCCTGGTGTCAGAGTGTTTCTGTTTTTGCTGTTGTTTATTATTTGCCGGCACCTTAACCATATTCTTTATCAATGTCTTTGAACTCAGTTAAATATAGTTTAATAAAACCCTTTTTACTGCACTTTCACCTGTACCTGCCTACAGTCTTATGCAAAAGTTTAGGCACCCCTTGATAAATAACAGATTTTAATGATTTTTTTAATTGAAAAGATGTTAACACAGTCTCTCTTGGAAATGGCAAAAATGCACAATATTTTCAGCAAGCACTGATGCATAGTTACATCTTATGCCATAAATTGAACAAAAATAAAAAATAAAAACATTATTATGGCACTGTGCAAAAGTTTGGGCACCCTAAGAGTTCCAGAGTCTCAGATTTAATTTTTTTTTTTTTTTTAACAAGTTTTCAGACCTTAATCAGCTCGTTAGATCTGATGCATGGCAACAGCTGTCATTAGTAAATGCCAATTTCAAAGCTTTACAAATACTTTGACTCTTCAAACCTTGTGCACACACTTGCGGACACTCAAAAACCATGGGTTTCTCTAAGCAGCTGTGTAAGACTCTGAAAATCAAAGTTATTGATGCCCACAATGCAGGAGAAGGCTACAAGAAGATAGGAAAGCGTTGTCAGCTTGCAGTTTCCACAGTGAGAAATGTAATTAAGAGATGGCAGTTCAGGGGAACTGTAGAGGTCAAGATGAGATCTGGAAGACCAAGAAAACTCTCGGAGAGGACTGCATGTATGCTGGTCAGAAAGACAAATCAAAACCTCCATTTGACTGCAAAAAATCTGCAGTAAGATTTAACAGACTCAGGAGTGGTGGTGCACCGTTCCATTGTGCAGCGATGCTTGTACAGACAAGACCTTCATGGAAAAGTCAGCAGAAGAAAACCTTACCTGCATCCCCATCATAAAATCCAATGTCGGAAGTATGTAACAGAACATCTACAGAAGCCTGAAACGTTTTAGAAACAAGTGCTGTGGACTGATGAAGTAACAATAGAACTCTTTGGCCACAATCAGCAAAGGCATGTTTGAGGAAAAAAAGCAGCAGCATTTCATGAAAAGAACACCTTGCCAACTATTAAGCATGGGGTGGATCTCTTATGCTTTGGGGTTGTGTTGCAGCCAGTGGCACAGGAAACATTGCATGGGTGGAGGGAAGAATAGATTTCACTAAATACCAGCAATTTCTGGAAGCAAACATCACACCATATGAAAAAAAGCTGAAGCTGAAAAGAGGATGGCTTCTACAACAGGACAATGATCCTAAACATACCTCGAAATCCACTATGGAATATTTCAAAAGAACGCAAGCTGAAGGTTTTGGAATGGCCATCACAGTCCCCTGATTTAAACATCATTGAAAATTTGTGGGTAGAGCTTAAAAGAAATGTGCATGCAAGACGACCAAAGAATATTAAAGAACTAGAAGTCTTTTGCAAGGAAGAATGGGAGAAAATCCCAAGTACAAGAATTGAACTAACTTTTAGCTGGCTATTAAAAGCGTTTGCAAGCTGTGATATCTGCCAGAGTAGGTGTTACTAAGTACTGATTATGTAGGGTGCCCAAACTTTTGCACAGTGCTAAAGTAATGTTTTTATTTTTTACCTTTCTTCAATTTATGACAATAAAAAGTAACTATGCACCAATGTTTGCTGAAAATATTGTGCATTTTTCCATTTCCAAAAGAGACTATGTTAATATCTTTTCAATAAAATAAATCTTAAGAACCTATGTATCAGCCATTCTAGTTGGGTTACTAAGAAGGCCAAAGCCAGACTCATGCTACAAGCCAATGGAGTGGCCTTCAAAGTCAAGCCAAAAGCCCACAAGGAGGCCACCAAATCCTCTTTTATGCCAGTGGCTAATGGGGCAGCCTTCAACACCATGATCAAGCCTAAGGCTGAAAAGGTGACCTCCTACACCATGCTTAAATCTGAGGCCAACAGGGTGGCCTCCCAGGCCAAGATCATGTCAAAGCCAACATGGCAGTTTCCAAGCCAAGGCCAGACAGAGGCCAACAAGGGGGGGCTCATATAATATAAGTCTGGCATATAGCTTGAATTAGTTCAAGATGCAGAGCCAGGTGTTACAGAACAGCACAAGCAACTTCAGGATTAACTACAATAATCCACCATAACACTAACACTGCCCCCAAGTGAATTTAATAGAATTGATTATCAATTATATATAAGTAAACTGACAGAATCATCACCCCACGGTTCATTTATGCCTTTGGGCCAGCTCAACTGGTTTGATCCCACAGAAAAGACAAAATAGCACAAATTGCTCAAATAAGTCAATGCTGGCTATGGGAGAAAAGTATCAAAATACCCAGTGCATCACAGCCTGCCACATATGGGGTTTAGCTAGCAAAGAGTTCAAGGTATCCAAGTTCAAGGCCTCCATAGTCTCCAGATGTCTATATTACTGAACATCCATGGAATATGCCAGACAAACACGTTAAATTTATGGAGGCCCCATCCTGCAACCCACAGAAGCCAAAAGATGCATTGCTAACGTCCCAGTGGCAGATACCTCAGTACACCCCCAGAGGTCTTGTGGAGCTGTAGGGGCCAGAGCTGCCTAGTAGCTCAAGGGGAACCTACACAATATTGGGCATTATGTTTTGAATTTTAATGTTATGGCTGATTGGTGTATATTAATTCTATATATTAAACATACATAAAAGTGTATAATATGAAATCTAAACGGACATTTCTGTTTTACCCCAAAGCCAGAAGTAACAAATCATGTCACACATAATAAAGTTCTAAATGCTAACAAATAGAAGATGGCACACTTGGCAAGACTGGCAACTGATCATCAGTGCTGATTAATCTTGTACAGCTAATCCTCCTAAAATACACACACTGCTCCATTTGAAATGCATTTTTACGACTCGCTGTGAAAGTTTGCCCGTAATTATAGAGCACTTCTTACTAATTGGATAATAATTGGTGCAGGTGCACTGATCTGGGGCTTTTAAAGCTTTAGCATAGGAAGCGACGATGGCATGCAGCCAGAAAGAGCCTCTCAACTTGCACATTTTATTTTCACATGGAAATTTCTCTTCTTCAGCCCACGGTTTTATTTTGAGCTTCAATTAGCCAGAGGAATATATGTGAGATCACATTCATAAAAAAGTGTATGACATGTTCTATAAAATATTTTTGTGTTTCTGTGTGTTTTGTAATATGTTGTGTGTAGTGTGTAAAACATACAGTAAATGCACAGTATTATGTATAGTGTATAGATAATTCAAAATATGACTTCATGGTGTTAGTGAACACTGGTGTTAGTGTATGCTATGAGTATGACTATATAGTACTATATTTATAAATTCAGAATAGAAATATATGCTGCGTGTTTTTGCATTGAGTTTCAGACTGGGAATTTGAGCTCATAGAGTGAAAATATAAATATGTAATGTACAGTATCTACAATTTTTGAATATATGTATATGCTATGTACTGTATTTTGCTTAATGAATATCATATAATGTACAGTATGTGAAAATATAGCACATGTATAATGTTAGAATGCAAGTTAAATATCATGCATAGTATATGCCAGAAGTATCAGAATATACATACAGTGTTACAGTTACTATTCCCAGTCATCTAGCCATCACAATTTGGCCATTTGTCACAGTGGGTGGAATATTAAAGGAAGTGGGTGGAATATAAAAGGCAAAAAGTGAACCTTTTTTCCTGAAGTTTATGTGTTGGAAGCAGAAACAAAAGGCCAAACTTAAGGATCTGAGTGAATTTGACAAAGGGCCAAATTGTGATAGCTAGAAGGGTAAGAGCAATTCCAAAACTGCAGCTGTGGTGGATCTCTGTTGCCTGCAGTGATCACAACCTACCTCAGCTCTAAGGGAGGAAAATTGGTGAACCAGTGACAGGGTCACGAGTGCCCAAACCTCAATAATGCACGTGGGGAGGCTGGTAGTCCAATACAATAGAACAGCTACTGTAGCTCAAATTGATGAAAAGGTTAAAGTAGGATCCAGTATAAAGGTGTCAGAACACATGGTGTGTCACAGTTTTGGTGGAGAAAGGGGAGGACCTACTGAATATTAGGCAGGTGGTCATAATGTTATGGCTGATTGGTGTTTGTACTAAAGTATTTTTAACCTTGTATTTAATATAAATTTTATTGTAATAAATTCCACATGTTGGTAGGCAACAGGAAATGGATTGTCACAAATCACTCACACAAGGTCACATGAAACACACACGTAGGACCATATTTTCTGGAATATTTACTGTTACACTCTGATATACTCCTCTGTGAAATGCAATGAATTAAGGTCACATTTCCACAGGATTCAGCTTTTTCTGAGCTACAATTAGCCCATCTCTGAGGATTTTAACAGCACAGGGAGAGCATTAGCTGATTAATAATCCTAATATGGTGAAGAAAAAAAAACGCTCGTCTTTGAACTCCACTTAGTGTGGCGGGTTTGAGTACATGATTATATTGTTAGCACCACAAATCTTAAAAAAATGCAGTGCTCTTAGTTTCACGTAAACAAATAATCCATAGCGTCGGTGCTAGAGCCCATCTCTCATCTGCTCGGATTAGACGGCTGGTGGAGGAGAAAAGAATGTTCTCTGGCTTTCATATCTGCCACAGACCTGCATTTTCCCTCTATTTAGCCCTGCTTAGGAAAATTACCACTTAATAAATGCGGCCCAGGGAGAGTAAGCGTAATTGAAGCTTTTCTGGAATCTTTGCCTCCTAGTTTTCAAGTGCACAGCATTAATAATGAAGGTGATATGAACACTGCTGGATGGGTGGAGATGCTAAGGGGTCTCTCTCTCTCTCTCTCTCTCTCTCTCTCTCTCTCTCTTGCTCTTTCACCTCATCTCAACCTCTTTCTCTACCTGTGGCTCCGAAGCTCTTTTTTCTTATGGAAATCAAGCGCCGTTTTTCGATTGAAGGCTGAAGGATCTGGAGCGAGGGAAGTGCTTGAGTGTCTTTAATGAAGCTGCAGTTATCTTCCCGAATGCATCCCCATCCTTTTCCCTACTCATGCATACCATAATCCCACTATTCACCTCAAACACTGAGCTTTTTCTCTTTTTTTAAGTGTTTGTGTGATCCATAATGAAAAATAGACATATTTAATAAAATATTGGCAACCATATTTGGGAATATACTGATGGAATGAAAAGGAGAAAAAAAATCTAACATTTCCTGAATTATCTACCTGAAGTATTTATAGCTTTATTTATTTATTTATTTAACTTGCTTGCCTAAATAACAACATAAAAAAATGCTTTATTGTACGTATAGTGTGTAGAATATAAATATACAGGATAGTCTATGTATTAGACAGGATACTGTATGAACATTTAGTGTGCATTGTGTATAGAACACAATGACTGCATTTTGTATATACAAACCCAGCCAAAACAATTTCACACACTCTAACATTTAATTCGACTGACATTAACTTTGATTATGGTGTGCAATGTGGAGGTCAATTCATGTGGAAAAATGAGTCCAACCAGAATCACTTTCTTACAATTTGAGTTGGAATAAGAAAAAAAGGATTGATGTAATTAACTGGTCATTCAGCATATTCAGGTGACTTAATTTTTTATATATAACACAATATTTCAGAACCTAGGTCTGACCAACTCAAGCAACCCTAGATCATTACACTGTTTCCAAAGGCTTGTACAGTGTGCACTTTGCATGATGGGTGCATTGCTTGATGTGCTTAACTTTCTACACTGACACACCTATTGTTTTAGAAATCTGGACTCATCTGAAATCAGGACTCTTTTGCATTACTCCAAAGTCCACACTTTATGCTCCCTAGAAAGTTATCTATTTATATATTTATTTATTTTTTAAAGATTAACAGGTGGATTTCTTCTGGCCACTAAGCTGTTTAGTTCCAGTTCTGTGAGTTCTCATGTTGTATGTGTGAAAATGCTCTTATTTTCACTATTAAACATAGCTGTGATTTCCACAGCTGATTTTTTTTTAAATGACGCAACATCATCAAGTGTAAGTAAACACCATTCATGATTTTTTTCCTGCCCATATTTATTCCATGAAGTTGATGGTTCAGTATAGCCCCTCAAGTTTCTAATAATGTGATGGTTTTTAATCCAATTCCAAAATCCATTTCAAATCTTCTTAGTTGTGTGTTTTAAAGTATGTGTATTGCACATAATAAGAGTATATAATGTATAACATATAGAGTATGATGAAATAAAATACTGTATGTTGTCATGTATTATTAGCTATTTTATTTATCTATACTGTATGAATAGCTATTATATATACTGATTTTCAATCCTAGATGATTACACAATTTAGACTTCATATGCAATGCATGAACCTTTCCCACTCTCCTTTTTTTTCCCCTTTCTTTCTTTTTTATTAAACAACACACTTTTCGTTTGAACTCCTGGCTCGGCCCTTTTGATAAGGAGCCCCACAGTTCATTTACCTTTGCTGCTAAATGCAAAGAGAACTACGCCCAGTTCCCTTTGAGCCCATATCATGGCCCAAGGCAAACAGACCGCTTCGGAATTGAGACACTTCCAAGACGAATGAGCTGATAAAGCTCTCTCAGAAGGTGAGGTGACAGCCTCAGAGAGCGTTAGTCCTGACAGATTTGATGGGTTAATAGAATCCTTGATACAAAGACAAATAAATAAATTCATGCTAATACAATCATTGGACTTTCATGAATTGAATTCTGGTTCACAATGTGTGTAATGATGTGTTGGTTTATTTGCTCCTTCATTCTCAAGGTGCTGTTATTTATGGATTACATATGAGAACAGAGTAAGCATACTATAAATTACTATACCCCTAAACCAAACTCTTATCTGGACTTGCTTCTGTAAAACAAGCAAGCAAACTAATAGTTGGAAAAAAAAGAAAAAGAAAACAAGCAAACAGTTTTAATAAAACTAAGCAGCTGCATTTCTGTCAGAGCTTAAAATTATTTAACACCCCCTGACCAAGTACAATTTAAGATCAGGGGGACATTAACACAGTATGTTTCAGTGAGATCTCTCTCCTTCTCTCTCTCTCTCTGACACACACACACAACCAGACACAGTCATCAAAATGACTAAGGCATTGGAGGAATAAAACTCCCAGAACGTCAATGAGTTCAGAGCTCAACATTATGTGAGATGACCATTTTCTAGAATTTGATAAAATTGTCCAAATTTACATTTTTGACTTTCAAAATCTCTTCTGTGTTGTTTATTCACATTTAATTACTTTCCTCAAAAAAGTATTATGTGTATCTTTTCAATTGGCAAAGAAGGGAGTTTGGCTTTATTCTCAAAATCAGGAACAAGCCAGACTGAAATTCATTAACTAGCTGATGGTGACAGTCATGCCCTAAAACAATGGATAATTAAAAAATCAATTTAGCTGGAAAAAAAAAAAAAAAAAACAGGGGCAGGAATGAGAAACAAAAGGAAAAAGAAAGCGTGTTAAGTTCAGAACCTGAACACAGATTGTTGGTTTTTGTCCACCCCCCCCCCCTTTTCTTTCTCTGTTTTTGTCTGTATACATACAGCATCGTTCACATGTAAGATTCTTTGAGGCCAACTTGTTTAAAATTGCCTATTATCGTTTGATATGTACAATACTCATAATCAAACCAACAAAAAGCGAATGAATGAGCAATGTGAATGAGTGAATGGGGAATATGAATAGTTTCAGGTACCAGGATGGCCAAGTTTTATACTTTGCATCCTACAATGCAACAAATTGTTAACATTTACATTTACATTTAGGCATTTGGTAGACTGTTAATGGATTTTTAAAAAACAAACAAACAAACAAACAAACAAACAAACAAATATGACACACAAAAAAAAGTAAATAAGACAAGACGTAGCGATTATGCTGGGTAATTACTGAGGACTTGTGACTGCAGTCGCTCCATAGTTCAGGACTGGAATTTCCTACAGTCTAACTGAGCCTTCAACAAAAAACTGGACTCCATTTAAACTGTTATATTGAACTGCCAGCCACCTAACACACAGTATGACTGCAGATCAATCCCTGCTATCTGTTATCACCCAGATGAGGATGGGTTCCCTGTTGAGTCTGGTTCCTCTCAAGATTTCTTCCTATTGCCATCTCAGGGAGTTTTTCCTTGCCACTGTCGCTGTCATTCTTGGCTTGCTCATCAAAGAGAATCTTATCATTTTGATTCATACAGTACACATTCACATTTCATACAAACTTTCATAA
This sequence comes from Clarias fuscus, assembly GCA_030347435.1. Taxonomy (NCBI): domain Eukaryota; kingdom Metazoa; phylum Chordata; class Actinopteri; order Siluriformes; family Clariidae; genus Clarias; species Clarias fuscus. The sequence continues at coordinate 13,089,916 of CM059219.1, forward strand.
TTTCTTTTGACTGTGTAAAACTGGCGACAATGACAATTGTTAAAAGCACTATACAAATAAAAAACTGAATTTAACTGAATAAATATTTTAAATCAAAAGTGAATGCTAAGTTACATCTTATATGAACATGCTAATGCTACCAGTCAGTCATTAGCCGTCATAACAAATAGCTGACTAGATTGCTACTTTTAATGATATCTATAGTCATTAGAGGTCTTAAGATTTTAAAGATATTGTTCTCAAAATCTTTTCAGTTCATAAATGTTCATGACTTGAAATGATACAGAAGACAAAAACATGCAGTTTGAGCTCAGCAACAAGTTACAAGCTTGTTCTACTGCATTAACAATGTGTCTTCCAAGCACCGATTTAAAAGCAGACTGAACTTTCAAGACCTGCTGTTCAAGATAGTTTGAAGAAGCAATAAGACATGGACAACATTGAGGACATGTTGCAGTGGCCGGCCAAAGGAAACTTGCAGATGGAAGCGACATCGTGCTTACTTCTCTTCAACACCAGAAGGATTTGAAGTACCCTATATCCACACAATATATGTTGTTAATTCTCCTAGATGCTTGGAACAACCTACCTGCCAAGTTCCTTCAATAATGGTGTGCAGGTGTACCTAGAAGTATTGATGGCAATTCTGGTTTTGCAGGCAAAGGGTCGTCACACCCCACACTGATTTGGTTTGGATTTCTCTTCTGTTTATTTCAGCATTTTTTCACACCTGCCTAAAACCATCTGCCAGCTCCTTGCTCAACCAAGGAGAAGAGAATAAAATGCCAGGATAAGGATCTATCCAATAATGGAAACTTCAATGCACTTTAGTAAGTCACT